>JAVTVY010056411.1:0-292247 GCA_036873755.1 Hanleya hanleyi
CCATATATGCACGGCAATATGAGCTTTTTGTTGAAGAAAAAATGGTCAATTTCTGAACCCGATTCCACCACATTGAAATATGATCTGCAGACGCTTTTTTCTCCATGCCGTAGAACCAAGTCTTGTCCATTCCCCGTTTGAATTGCAAAGAAAAGCAAACAACTTTCAGCCCACAGCACGGCACATGTTCATGTCTATAACACCCATATATGCATGGCAATATGAGCTTTTTGTTGAAGCAACAATGGTCGATTTCTGAACCCGATTCCACCACATTGAAATATGATCTGGAGACGCTTTTTTCTCCATGCCGTAGAACCAAGTCTTGTCTATTCCCCGTTTGAATTGCAAAGAAAAGCAAACAACTTTCAGCCCACAGCACGGTACAGGGTCATGTCTATAACACCCATATATGCATGGCAATATGAGCTTTTTGTTGAAGCAAAAATGGTCGATTTCTGAACCCGATTCCACCACATTGAAATATGATCTGGAGACGCTTTTTTCCATGCCGTAGAACCAAGTCTTGTCTATTCCCCGTTTGAATTGCAAAGAAAAGCAAACAACTTTCAGCCCACAGCACGGCACATGGTCATGTCTATAACACCCATATATGCATGTCAATATGAGCTTTTTGCTGAAGCAAAAATGGTCGATTTCAGAACCCGATTCCACCACATTGAAATATGATCTGGAGACGCTTTTTTCTCCATGCCGTAGAACCAAGTCTTGTCTATTCCCCGTTTGAATTGCAAAGAAAAGCAAACAACTTTCAGCCCACAGCACGGCACATGGTCATGTCTATAACACCCATATATGCATGGCAATATGAGCTTTTTGTTGAAGCAAAAATGGTCGATTTCTGAACCCGATTCCACCACATTGAAATATGATCTGGAGACGCTTTTTTCTCCATGCCGTAGAACCAAGTCTTGTCTATTCCCCGTTTGAATTGCAAAGAAAAGCAAACAACTTTCAGTCCACAGCACGGCACATGGTCATGTCTATAACACCCATATGCATGGCAATATGAGCTTTTTGTTGAAGCAAAAATGGTCGATTTCTGAACCCGATTCCACCACATTGAAATATGATCTGGAGACGCTTTTTTCTCCATGCCGTAGAACCAAGTCTTGTCTATTCCCCGTTTGAATTGAAAGAAAAGCAAACAACCCTCAGCCCACAGCACGGCACATGGTCATGTCTATAACACCCATATATGCATGGCAATATGAGCTTTTTGTTGAAGCAAAAATTGTCGATTTCTGAACCCGATTCCACCACATTGAAATATGATCTGGAGACGCTTTTTTCTCCATGCCGTAGAACCAAGTCTTGTCTATTCCCCGTTTGAATTGCAAAGAAAAGCAAACAACTTTCAGCCCACAGCACGGCACATGGTCATGTCTATAACACCCATATATGCACGGCAATATGAGCTTTTTGTTGAAGCAAAAATGGTCGATTTCTGAACCCGATTCCACCACATTGAAATATGATCTGGAGACGCTTTTTTCTCCATGCCGTAGAACCAAGTCTTGTCTATTCACCGTTTGAATTGCGAAGAAAAGCAAACAACTTTCAGCCCACAGCACGGCACATGGTCATGTCTATAACACCCATATATGCATGGCAATATGAGCTTTTTGTTGAAGCAAAAATGGTCGATTTCTGAACCCGATTCCACCACATTGAAATTTGATCTGGAGACGCTTTTTTCTCCATGCCGTAGAACCAAGTCTTGTCTATTCCCCGTTTGAATTGCAAAGAAAAGCAAACAACTTTCAGCCCACAGCACGGCACATGGTCATGTCTATAACACCCATATATGCATGGCAATATGAGCTTTTTGTTGAAGCAAAAATGGTCGATTTCTGAACCCGATTCCACCACATTGAAATATGATCTGGAGACGCTTTTTTCTCCATGCCGTAGAACCAAGTCTTGTCTATTCTCCGTTTGAATTGCAAAGAAAAGCAAACAACTTTCAGCCCACAGCACGGCACATGGTCATGTCTATAACACCCATATATGCAGGGCAATATGAGCTTTTTCTTGAAGCAACAATGGTCGATTTCTGAACCCGATTCCACCACATCGAAATATGATCTGGAGACGCTTTTTTCTCCATGCCGTAGAACCAAGTCTTGTCTATTCCTTGTTTGAATTGCAAAGCAAACAACTTTCAGCCCACAGCACGGCACATGGTCATGTCTATAACACCCATATATGCATGGCAATATGAGCTTTTTGTTGAAGTAAAAATGGTCGATTTCTGAACCCGATTCCACCAAATTGAAATATGATCTGGAGACGCTTTTTTCTCCATGCCGCAGAACCAAGTCTTGTCTATTCTCCGTATGAATTGCAAAGAAAAGCAAACAACTTTCAGCCCACAGCACGGCACATGGTCATGTCTATAACACCCATATATGCATGGCAATATGAGCTTTTTGTTGAAGCAAAAATTGTCGATTTCTGAACCCGATTCCACCACATTGAAATATGATCTGGAGACGCTTTTTTCTCCATGCCGTAGAACTAAGTCTTGTCTATTACCCGTTTGGATTGCAAAGAAAAGCAAACAACTTTCAGCCCACAGCACGGCACATGGTCATGTCTATAACACCCATATATGCATGGCAATATGAGCTTTTTGTTGAAGCAAAAATGGTCGATTTCTGGAACCCGATTCCACCACATTGAAATATGATCTGGAGACGCTTTTTTCTCCATGCCGTAGAACCAAGTCTTGTCTATTCCCCGTTTGAATTGCAAAGAAAAGCAAACAGCTTTCAGCCCACAGCACGGCACATGGTCATGTCTATAACACCCATATATGCATGGCAATATGAGCTTTTTGTTGGAGCAAAAATGGTCGATTTCTGAGCCCGATTCCACCACATGGAAATATGATCTGCAGACGCTTTTTTCTCCATGCCGTAGAACCAAGTCTTGTCTATTCCCCGTTTGAATTGCAAAGAAAAGCAAACAACTTTCAGCCGACAGCACGGCACATGGTCATGTCTATAACACCCATATATGCATGGCAATATGAGCTTTTTGTTGAAGCAAAATGGTCGATTTTTGAACCCGATTCCACCACATTGAAATATGATCTGGAGACGCTTTTTTCTCCATGCCGTAGAACCAAGTCTTGTCTATTCCCCGTTTGAATTGCAAAGAAAAGCAAACAACTTTCAGCCCACAGCACGGCACATGGTCATGTCTATAACACCCATATATGCATGGCAATATGAGCTTTTTGTTGAAGCAAAATGGTCGATTTCTGAACCCGATTCCACCACATTGAAATATGATCTGGAGACGCTTTTTTCTCCATGCCGTAGAACCAAGTCTTGTCTATTCCCCGTTTGAATTGCAAAGAAGAGCAAACAACTTTCAGCCCACAGCACGGCACATGGTCATGTCTATAAGACCCATATATGTATGGCAATATGAGCTTTTTGTTGAAGCAAAAATGGTCGATTTCTGAACCCGATTCCACCACATTGAAATATGATCTGGAGACGCTTTTTTCTCCATGCCGTAGAACCAAGTCTTGTCTATTCCCCGTTTGAATTGCAAAGAAAAGCAAACAACTTTCAGCCCACAGCACGGCACATGGTCATGTCTATAACACCCATATATGCATGGCAATATGAGCTTTTTGTTGAAGCAAAAATGGTCGATTTCTGAACCCGATTCCACCACATTGAAATATGATCTGGAGACGCTTTTTTCTCCATGCCGTAGAACCAAGTCTTGTCTATTCCCCGTTTGAATTGCAAAGAAAAGCAAACAACTTTCAGCCCACAGCACGGCACATGGTCATGTCTATAACACCCATATATGCATGGCAATATGAGCTTTTTGTTGAAGCAAAAATAGTCGATTTCTGAACCCGATTCCACCACATTGAAATATGATCTGGAGACGCTTTTTTCTCCATGCCGTAGAACCAAGTCTTGTCTATTCCCCGTTTGAATTGCAAAGAAAAGCAAACAACTTTCAGCCCACAGCACGGCACATGGTCATGTCTATAACACCCATATATGCATGGCAATATGAGCTTTTTGTTGAAGCAAAAATGATCGATTTCTGAACCCGATTCCACCACATTGAAATATGATCTGGAGACGCTTTTTTCTCCATGCCGTAGAACCAAGTCTTGTCTATTCCCCGTTTGAATTGCAAAGAAAAGCAAACAACTTTCAGCCCACAGCACGGCACATGGTCATGTCTATAACACCCATATATGCATGGCAATATGAGCTTTTTGTTGAAGCAAAAATGGTCGATTTCTGAACCCGATTCCACCACATTGAAATATGATCTGGAGACGCTTTTTTCTCCATGCCGTAGAACCAAGTCTTGTCTATTCCCCGTTTGAATTGCAAAGAAAAGCAAACAACTTTCAGCCGACAGCACGGCACATGGTCATGTCTATAACACCCATATATGCATGGCAATATGAGCTTTTTGTTGAAGCAAAAATGGTCGATTTCTGAACCCGATTCCACCACAATGAAATATGAACTGGAGACGCCTTTTTCTCCATGCCGTAGAACCAAGTCTTGTCTATTCCCCGTTTGAATTGCAAAGAAAAGCAAACAACTTTCAGCCCACAGCACGGCACATGGTCATGTCTATAACATATGCATGGCAATATGAGCTTTTTGTTGAAGCAAAAATGGTCGATTTCTGAACCCGATTCCACCACATTGAAATATGATCTGGAGACGCTTTTTTCTCCATGCCGTAGAACCAAGTCTTGTCTATTCCCCGTTTGAATTGCAAAGAAAAGCAAACAACTTTCAGCCCACAGCACGGCACATGGACATGTCTATAACACCCATATATGCATGGCAATATGAGCTTTTTGTTGAAGCAAAAATAGTCGACTTCTGAACCCGATTCCACCACATTGAAATATGATCTGGAGACGCTTTTTTCTCCATGCCGTAGAACCAAGTCTTGTCTATTCCCCGTCTGAATTGCAAAGAAAAGCAAACAACTTTCAGCCCACAGCCCGGCACATGGTCATGTCTATAACACCCATATATGCATGGCAATATGAGCTTTTTGTTGAAGCAAAAATGGTCGATTTCCGAACCCGATTCCACCACATTGAAATATGATCTGGAGACGCTTTTTTCTCCATGCCGTAGAACCAAGTCTTGTCTATTCCTCGTTTGAATTGCAAAGAAAAGCAAACAACTTTCAGCCCACAGCACGGCACATGGTCATGTCTATAACACCCATATATGCATGGCAATATGAGCTTTTTGTTGAAGCAAAAATAGTCGATTTCTGAACCCGATTCCACCACATTGAAATATGATCTGGAGACGCTTTTTTCTCCATGCCGTAGAACCAAGTCTTGTCTATTCCCCGTTTGAATTGCAAAGAAAAGCAAACAACTTTCAGCCCACAGCACGGCACATGGTCATGTCTATAACACCCATATATGCATGGCAATATGAGCTTTTTGTTGAAGCAAAAATGGTCGATTTCTGAACCCGATTACACCACATTGAAATATGATCTGGAGACGCTTTTTTTCTCCATGCCGTAGAACCAAGTCTTGTCTATTCCCCGTTTGAATTGCAAAGAAAAGCAAACAACTTTCAGCCCACAGCACGGCACATGGTCATGTCTATAACACCCATATATGCATGGCAATATGAGCTTTTTGTTGAAGCAAAAATGGTCGATTTCTGACCCCGATTCCACCACATTGAAATATGATCTGGAGACGCTTTTTTCTCCATGCCGTAGAACCAAGTCTTGTCTATTCCCCGTTTGAATTGCAAAGAAAAGCAAACAACTTTCAGCCCACAGCACGGCACATGGTCATGTCTATAACACCCATATATGCATGGCAATATGAGCTTTTTGTTGAAGCAAAAATGGTCGATTTCTGAACCCGATTCCACCACATTGAAATATGATCTGGAGACGCTTTTTTCTCCATGCCGTAGAACCAAGTCTTGTCTAGTCCCCGTTTGAATTGCAAAGAAAAGCAAACAACTTTCAGCCCACAGCACGGCACATGGTCATGTCTATAACACCCATATATGCATGGCAATATGAGCTTTTTGTTGAAGCAAAAATGGTCGATTTCTGAACCCGATTCCACCACATTGAAATATGATCTGGAGACGCTTTTTTCTCCATGCCGTAGAACCAAGTCTTGTCTATTCCCCGTTTGAATTGCAAAGAAAAGCAAACAACTTTCAGCCCACAGCACGGCACATGGTCATGTCTATAACACCCATATATGCATGGCAATATGAGCTTTTTGTTGAAGCAAAAATGGTCGATTTCTGAACCCGATTCCACCACATTGAAATATGATCTGGAGACGCTTTTTTCTCCATGCCGTAGAACCAAGTCTTGTCTATTCCCCGTTTGAATCGCAAAGAAAAGCAAACAACTTTCAGCCCACAGCACGGCACATGGTCATGTCTATAACACCCATATATGCATGGAAATATGAGCTTTTTGTTGAAGCAAAAATGGTCGATTTCTGAACCCGATTCCACCACATTGAAATATGATCTGGAGACGCTTTTTTCTCCATGCCGTAGAACCAAGTCTTGTCTATTCCCCGTTTGAATTGCAAAGAAAAGCAAACAACTTTCAGCCCACAGCACGGCACATGGTCATGTCTATAACACCCATATATGCATGGCAATATGAGCTTTTTGTTGAAGCAAAAATGGTCGATTTCTGAACCCGATTCCACCACAATGAAATATGATCTGGAGACGCTTTTTTCTCCATGCCGTAGAACCAAGCCTTGTCTATTCCCCGTTTGAATTGCAAAGAAAAGCAAACAACTTGGATCTTTCAAATGTGGACGCGGGAGTTCACACGGACGACGGGTGACTAATGTAGGTTGGGTGTCCAGGTCAAACCATTAGTAGTACAAGTATTATTGTAAGGTCACGCTGACCTAAAATACAATCATCGACAATTGCAATTCTTTTGTTACATGTAGCTGATATACAAATTAGACGATGTGCAAAAACAAATTAAGGTCGAGGATCAAGGTCACTCTCCCCAAGCACGAGGAACTCATTCATGACGGGAAAACAAACTTGAGTAGATAAATTTGTGGGATACGGTATACCAGGTATCAAAGTTAAGTTCAAAGGTCAAGTTTAATGTGACCCCAATCCACAGTAAATTATTCCACAGATGTTAGTACTGCAAGGATGTGTAATGTGATCAAGCATCAGGTATACCAATACAAGATTTAATGAATCCAACAAATAACCTGTTGAGGTTGGAAAGACTGAGGTCAAGGTCACTGTGGACCAAAATCAGAAAATAATGGGTACTCACATTACTGTAAGTGGGTGCAGAGTAGGTCAAGGTCATATGTCAAAGTCCCTGATCACCAACAACGATCCAAACAAGAAAGGCTCGTATATTATTTGTTAATAACGTGGATCTTAGTGGCAATTTAATAGGCCTTTATTTACATGAGCCTCCGCACCTCCCTAGTTATTATCTGAAGCCCTCTTATCCAATTCTCAGGTACCTTGCGGGACCCATAATTCCACAGACTGAAGGGATTGACCTCCGATGCGACTCTAGGTAGCCAGTTTTTACGACCGTTCGACCAATAAAATCACAGAACGAAGCGAGCCACTACAGTCTAACCGACGAGAGATAATAATTACGCAGAGTATATGTATAGTTAACTACTTCACTGGCGAAAGTCTGAACAAAGATATGCCCAGACCAGGCTAGGTTCCCACCACTAATATCGTATCTTCAGAACGTCAAAGTTTGTTTATAAGCCAGAAGCGAAATAGGCCCAGGTTTTAGCGAAGATATATATCCGTGTATATGTATAAGAAATAAAACTACACAAAATGTAGAGTTTTGAGCTAAACTGTGTATTGCACTGCTAAACCGGTTCTTCTGCTATCGACTTTTCAATAGCAATAATATATTTATTGATTGAGATTGTAGTTCAAGGGCCGCTTCCCATTCGGATTTCGCGGCCCATCAACTCAATGTTTTATTCGATTCTCGCGGTACATTACGTTGTTTATTGAATATCTTTTCCAGCGCTGAATATATAAATCAATAAATAATATATTTATTCATATGTAAGGCTATATATGCACATAGTTGCCTTGCAGTTGAACATGTTAAAACGCGTTTTTATATACTAATTGGACATTGTATATATACATATTCACAATATAATGCAGTAGACAAAAAGTAAAACAGTTTGTTATAATCCGACAACGATATATAGTATAGAACAAAACAGTACATTAGATGACATGTCCGTTGAAGCAGTATTGCCTGACAGGTCCAGACTTGTTAAATACATGATTAGTTTTTCCGACATATGCCTAACATCCCCTTTTTCATTCGATGTTTGCATAGAATAAGTAATTAATTGTTTAGCTTCTACAGTTCATATATCAATAAAGGTATTATGAACAGTTTAATTCACATTTGATTTTCCGCATGAAGTACTGTTCCTTTGTCTGTCGCCTGACTATATGGGCAACCAATAAGCGTTGATCAGTCAGATCAGTGGCTTTTTATCGAAGACGGATAAGGACATTCGCAATCTCGTTCTATCACCTTCATTACCATGAGGCGAGGTTACGAGATTGCGAGAAACTGCGAATCGACAGAGCGAGGTTACGAGATTACGAGTCCGCGAAAGAGGAGAGCAAGAGAGCGAAGCGAGACAGCGAGATAGCGAGACTATGTTAACCTCGCAACCTCGCTTCGCTCTCTCGGAACCTCAAACCCTTCCAATCTCGCTACCTCGCAACCTCGCTCCCTGATGCCTCGCAACCTCGCTACCTCACAATCCCTCTTACACACAATCTCGCAGTTTTGCTCTCCCGCTACCTCGGAATCTCGATATCAATCGCAATCTCTCTGCCTCGCAATCTCGCTGTCTTGCTCTCTCGCAATTTCGCTGCCTTTCAACCTCACAGATTCGCAACTTCGCCACCGCTTTTCTTCGCAATCTGACTCACCTGCAAATTGTAAATTGAGGGATTTATAGATTATTTTTCCACGTTGTTATACAACCTAAGTAATTCAAGACGAAGTAGCGAGGTTGCGAGGCAGCGAGACTATGACTCTCCGAGGTAGCGACAAAGTGAGGTAGCGAGACTATCAGATACCGAGGGAGTGAGATTGCGAGGTAGCGAGATTGCGAGAATGCGAGATTGCGAGGTAGCGCGACTGTGAGGAAGCGAGATTGCGAGGTAGCGCGATAGCGAGGGAACGAGAGAGCCAGACTGTGACGGAGAGAGTTTGCGAAAAAGAGAAGCCAGGGAGCAAGGTTGCGAGAGAGAGAAGCGATGTTGCGATAGAGAGAGAGAGAGAGAGAGAGAGAGAGAGAGAGAGAGAGAGAGAGATCGAAAAGAAGAAGCGATGTTGCGAGGACTGCGAAGTGGTGAGGTTGCGAGATTTTAAGGTAGCGAGGCTGCGAGGGAGCATAGCGAGGAACGAGGTTGCAAGGTCTCGCTCCCTCGCTTCGCTCTCCCGATTCCTCGTTTCGCTCTCTCGCATCCTCACGCCCTCTCAATCTGGCTCTCACGCTTTGCTCTCACGCAATCTCGCCAAATCGGAATGAAGCCGTGGGAGCGAGGATGTAAAATGGTCTTATCCGACTTTCATATTTTCGACCAAAATTGTGGCTGGACGGCGGAACTATAAGCACAGAGGGACAATTTGCTGAATGTTAGCGTTTTAGATGATCTCCGTATATGTACATTTTGAATTTTATACGAAAAATGGCTGTTTTTAACGATGTCCGCTTTTTCGTGGAGTTCTTGATGGACATCTCTACAATAACAGCAGTATTGCCAGAGGGGGAGTAAAAGTGTCCGCACGTGGTAATTTTATTCATCAGAGGCGGACTCCAAAGTAACGCCAAATACAAAAGCGGAATTCGGAATCTGAGATTCGGAAGCGGAAGCGGAAGCGGAAATTCGGAATCTGAGGTTGACTTCCCGTGTAATCAGGGATGAAAGTACCCGCCAAAGCCGTTTGTTTTCTCCAGGCCCCCATCTATCTGAATATAGACCCATTTTGCATCTACTTTTATAAGACCATTACTGGTTATCGCGATTAAATAATTCAACAATAACGATTAGGTTTTGTCGCTTGTATAATATCTTTTGGATTTGATTGTGATGCTGATACATATCTAGCACGAATTCCGAACTATTGTCCAATGAAAATATAGACTGATTTTGTTATATTCATGATTAATAACAATATATTAATTAATATAATAAAGAAAACATTAAGTTGATTTATTTATTTCGTTGTTCTGTTTTACTATTGAATTGCTTCCCCTTTTCTCTACGTTGCTACTCACGCAGGGAATTATGAGGTTTTCTTTTTACTGCCTGATCTTTCCTTCTATTGACGCACATGTATATACATAATCAGTAGGCCTAGTAAATGGCTAAAAAAATATGATTGTTGAGCTTTGCCCTCTGAGTGGAGGGCCTCTGAGTGGAGTGTCGGGGGGTAAGATTGCTGTAGTTTCGGGACTTCCGATCACATGACCACAATTTATTTTTCTCGTGTCAACAACAAACTTATCATTTTCGCGGAGCGATACGAAATAGCTCTCAATGTTGGCGACTACTCGAATTACCAGAACACCCATCAATGTACATGTCCTACAACAAACTGATATATTAAACTGAATTATATAGATAGAACACAGATTAATTAAATTTCTTTCATTTATGCGATCACTTGTAATTGTGAAGCTTCTGTAGCTTTTGGGGAAACGATTGGAAAGTATCTGGGGTTAGAGGTGGAGATGTGACCCATATATTGCTCCCGAAGCATCCCTACAAAAGTTAGCTTGGTCAGATTGATAGGAGCAAACAACCATGGGTAAATTGGAAATGGTGCCTTCAAGGGTATACTCCGAAAACTTCGCCTTTAACGTGGAACATTTTGTGGAAAAAAGCTTTTTTTTTCTCACCAAATAATAATAATTTATCTTTTCTTCTTAGCTGCTTTTGTTCAAAAAATCAATCCATAAAATGTCGAAAGCTGCCTCTTTTGGGACCTGACATGACTGTGCCGGCACCGATACTACTATTTAGATGTGTTTTTTTTAATTTCTGAGATGTTGAACCAAAGTGTGCAACATGTCGCTCTGAGGATGAGGCGATGGCGATATTTGAATAACATGCTCTCCCCCCGCAGCCACCTACTCCCAGGCTGTGTCACAACCCCAAAGCACGGAGGCCAAATAGGATCAATATCTTGACAATTTATTATTTTTTTTATCCTGAACACAAATTGAAGAAGTTAGGTCCGTTTGATCAACGTTAGCCATGATATCATATGCCTCCTACTGACGTGCATGTGTATGCATAATCAGTAGGCCTAGTGAATGGCTAAAACCATATATTTGTTGAGCTTTGACCTCTGAGTGGAGGGCCGGAGTGCAAGATCGCTGTAGTTCCGGCACTTCCGATCACATGACCACAATTTAGTTTTCTCGTGTCCGCAACAAACTAATCATTTTCGCGGGACGATACGAAATAGCTCTCAATGTTGGCAACTACATCCAGCAATGGTCGTGTCCCACAACAAACTGATATATTAAACTGAATTATATAAATAGAACACAGATTAATTAAATTTCTTTCCTTTATGCGATCACTCTTGTAATTGTGAGGCTTCTGTAGCTTTTGGGGAAACGACGGGAAAATATATTTTGTTATACGTGGGGATGTGACCCATATACAGCTCCCGAAGCATCCCTACAAAAGTTAGCTTGGTCAGATTGATAGGAGCAAACCGCCATGGGTAAATTGGAAATGGTGCCTTCAAGGGTATACTCCGAAAACTTCGCCTTTAACGTGGAACATTTTGTAGAAAAAGCTTCTTTTTTTCACCAAATAATAATAATTTCTCTTTTCTTCTTAGCTGCTTTTGTTAAAAAAATCAATCCATAAAATGTCGAAAGCTGCCTCTTTTGGGACCTGACATTGTGACGACACCAATGTGTCGTATGAGGTCTTATTTTGTGGGGTGCGTGGGGGTGTGTTTGGGGTAGAGAGGGATCACTATGGGTCCAAATGGGTCGTGGAAGGTGTCCAAGTGAAGCTTTTGTGGAGTAGAGTCAGAATGGCGTGTTCTTTGGTGCAAGTCGCGTCAATCTGCACATGCACAGTTGGGTGTAGTAAGTAAACTGGGTATTTTGGGGCAGTGAAGGAAGGTATTTGGGGTATGAAGGGACCATCCTTGGTCAGAATGCGTCGCATGGGGTGTCATTTTGTAGCTCTCGGGGTGTGGACCCCGCTTTGAGGAACGTCCGCGTCATCTGTGACGTCATCGGTGACGTCATCAGTACAAGTAGTAGCGAAAGTAGGCATTTTGGGGGAAGTGAAGGAAGGTATTTGGTGTAGAGATGGACCATCCTTGGTCCGAATGCGTCGTGTGGGGTGTCATTTTGTAGCTTTCGGGGTGTATATCCCGATTTGAAGGATGTTCGCGTCATTTGTGATGTCATGGGTGACATCATCAGTAGGAGTAGCAACCAAAGGGGGCATGTCCGCGTCATCTTTGACGCCATCGGTGACGCCATCAGCACGAGTAGTAGCGAAAGTGGACATTTTGTGGAAGTGAAGGATGGTATTTGGAGTAGAGATGGACCACTATTGGTCCGAATGGACCTTGTTGGGATATCAGTGTGAAGCTCTCGTGGATGGGGGTAAACTCCGAGTTGAGGGATGTTCATGTCATCGGGGACGTCATTGGTAACGTCGCCAGTAGGAGTAGTAGTCAAAGTGGACATTTTGAGGGTGTGAAGGAAGGTGTTCGTTATGGAGATGGACCAGCCGCGGTCCGAATGCGTCGTGTGAAGTGTCATCTTGTAGCAACGCCCGCCAATGCCAAGCTTAAAGCTTCAACGCCCTGATGAAATAGCTCAGAAGCTCTGATTTCCTAAATATTCCATGGAATTGTCACTAATTCTTCGAAAGGCAGTGACTCCCATCAACGCCCGTCGTTACGCCTTAAAACTCTAACGCATTGACGCCATGATATAGACCGGAGAGAGAACAACAACAACAATGATGACACATGAGAGAACAACAACAGCAAGAGGTTTTTCTCATATAGTTTATTCTCCCCAATGTTACATCGTACCCACGCTGCGGGAGCCGCGTTGTGTATGTTTACAACTCAAGAAGACTCGTTTCCAATCAGAGGCCACCATTTGCATCTGTCATATTCGTTCCTGTCCGTTAGATGTATTCTTGTCCAATCAGAAGTCTCCATTAGAACCGTTTGTTCTAGTCATCGTCGGGCAAGCGAGGATACCATTGAGCAACATATCCTCAGATAGTTGTTTGCGCATCCGATGGGAAGATCCCGTAATTTGGCCACGAAGAACGTAACATTGGTCACCCTCCCTACGACCCACTGGGTGTTGGGGCGCTGTTCATAAGCCTATTCCAAGACATCCAATTGGCCCACTTGGTCCAATACGGGCAGTAGCGACGCCCGGTTAATGATGGTAAACACTTGGTCAAATATCCGGATGTTACTGCTCGGGTCAAATTATCGGACTTGGCCTGTCTCCTTATGCTGCAGTACATAACCAAACGCCAGATTTAGTTTGAAGGACGTAGCTTGGTCATTGAAGAAGGCTTCCACGTAGATGCCTAGACGGGCGAGATTGGTCAGTCGGAAATTGTAGATATCTTGAATAGGGCGATGGAAACAGTGAAACAGTGCCTTATCATGGGCCAATGGCGCCGATAGATGTCACTCACTGGATGGACGTCCTGTAAGAGATCGCTGGGAACATCCACCGCGTCTTCCAGAAAATGTTCGTTGTTGTTAGGCGTATGACTGGGAACAGTACTGCTAGGCGCCGGCTGGATATCTGAGCTCTTCTGAACTGTGGGTATCGGCGGGCTCTCCGTGATCGCATCACCAGTGGCATTCGTCTCCCCGGGCTCATCTTCAATAGGTCCGACCCTCATGGGTGCTTCTTTAGTGGGAAGCTGTCGCTCACACCGTGGTGACGGACCATGCATCAAACGTTGCTGCTATCTTAACTGATTGGGTCGTTTGAAGAGTTGACCACATTCACTACATTGTTCCGTCGCGCCCTCGTGGAGTGCTCTCTCATGGCGCAGTAAAGCATCTTCCCGATTAAATGACCGTGCGCACGTTATACAAGTATATCGTGCAACGTTGTGGATGGAAGACTCGTGTCGTCACAAATCTTCTGACACGTTGTGCAAGATAACACTTCGACTGTAGACGTCATCGACAAGAACTCGGATGTGCCTGGATGTAAAGTCCTCGGATGTAAAAGTGCCTGGATGTTCAATTCACTTCCCCCACTGGAAAACATCCTCTCTCCTCGTGCCACGATCACACCCGACCAAGGGCGCACCTCCAAGCAGGTCAGGCATCGCGGGCGATGGTAGCGGAGATCTCCGGGCTCTCCCCTGGTTGAACTGTAACCCACAGTGAAGAAATCATCTATCATTTCCATAGTTATGGGTGGGTATCTTTTGGTAACTCTTTTGGGGAGTCGAGCGGGAACCAGCATCTTTTCGTCAATCTTCAACGGTTGTTCGTCTGCCTCGTCTGGCTGTCTTTTCCATTTGATCACGTCTGGTACAGGTTGTGAGAATGTACATCTAACATGGGTGTTTTCGTAGTTATAGTTAGAGGGGAGGTGACCGTCCTATCGACCAATCAGAAGCCATCATTTCAGAAAGTTTAATCTCCGTGCAGTGTAACCTAAACGTCTTCAGGCAATCCATGATACTGAAGCTCGAAGCTCTTACTTCTCTGATTCAACACTGGGATCAATCTTCATCGGCTCTTCAATTCGCGGCGGCGAAACGACCTACATGGGTTCTTCTATTCTCAGATGCATTCCCATACAAAACTGAAATATCCGGTCTCGAGAGTGGCGAACGTGATTAGTGTATGATATTTCGGTGACGTTCCAATTGACTGGGATGCTTAAAGACTATCACAAGCGTCTGGTCCGTCATTCATAATTCAGCCGTCGTCCATTAGAGAATATCGGCGTCCATAAAGGCCTATCCCATATTTCATATAACAGTATTAGCATCAAATTCAAAAAGACAATCATAGTATACATAAACCTAGGCTTGTTTCCGTCCAGAGAAAAGCGGTCAACAGTTTTCAATGATGCCGGCAAGATATCATGATGTTCCAAAAATATCAAATCCGTATCGCTGATCAGTATTCTCAACCCAATCTAATATCACAATCCGCACATGTATGCATGGTTTCTTCGTGGCGTGTACGTGTGTGACAACGCAAACTGTCCAGGCGGTGAAAGCGCTTCGATAAAGTTGTGCAAGAGAACATATCGGCTGTGGATCTGGGAATGATGAATGCTGTAAAAATTCTGGCTCTTATAGACCAACATAGGAGTACCCGGATGTTCTACAGTGCCCAGATGCTCCACAATCTCCGGATGTACAAGAATCAGGATATACCCGGATGTAAAAGGGCCCGGATGTTCACGAATGTTCCACCATCCCGGACTTCTACCAGCCCAGGTCCAGAAGCTCTCATGTCCTGCGTGTGAATAGTCAGTCATATTGTGTGTGTATGCATGTGTGCGTCTGTGTGTATGCAACTGTGTGTGCGTGTGTGTGTGTATCCGTGTATGTGAGTGTATGCGTCTGTGTGTATACGTGTGTGTGTGTATGTATGCAACCACCACCACCACCGGGCGTCGACTCCCGTCAACGCCACCACCACCACCACCATCACACACCACCACCACCACCGCCACCACCATCGGGCACACATACCTGGTGCCCCCTGTAACCTATAGCCTGTACGGTATAGGATACACCAGGGTGTGGGTGCACTAGGTATGTGTGCCCGGTGGTGGCGGTAGTGGTGGTGATAGTGGTGGCGTTGACGGGCGTCAACGCCCGATGGAGGTGGAGGTGGCATGTGGTGGTGGTGGTGGTGGTGGTGGCGTTGACGGGCTTTAACGCCCGGTGGTGGTTGCATACACACACACGCATACACTCAGACGCATACACACACATACACGCATACACACACGTGCATGCACACACACACGCGTACACACACGCACACACACACACACACGCACACAGACGTATACACACAGACGCATACACATACACATACACACACGAACACACACACACACGCACACACAGATGCATACACACAGACGCACACATGTATACACACACACAATATGACTGACTATTCACATGCAGGACATGAGAGCTTCTGTACCTGGGCCTGATTGGAGTCCGGGATGGTGGAACATTCGTGAACATCCGGGAACTTTTACATCCGGGACTTTTACATCGGGTACATCCGGGTTCTTGTATATCCGGAGATTGTGGAGCATCTGGGGACTGTAGAACATCCGGGTACTCCTATGTTGGCCTATAAGAGCCAGACTTTTTACGGCATTCATCATTTCCAGATCCACAGCCGATGTGCTCTCTTGTACAACTTGCTCGAAGCGCTTTCATCACCTGGACAGTTTGCGTTCTCACACATGTGCACGCCACGAAGTACCCATGCATACATGTGCGGATTGTGATATAGTCTTTAAGCATCCCAGTCAATTGCGACGTCACCGAGATGTCATACACGAATCACGCTCGACACTCTCGAGACCGGATATTTCAGTTTCTATGGGGATGCATCTGAGAATAGAAGAAGCAATGGAGATCGATTCGCCGCCGCGAATTGAAGAGCCGATGGAGATTGATCCCAGTGTTGAGTGAGAGAAGTAAGTGCTTCGAGCTTCAGTATCATGGATTGCCAGAAGACGTTTAGGTTAGACTGAACGAAGATTGAACTTTCTGAAATGATGGCTTCTGGTTGTTCGATAGGACGGTCACCTCCCCTCCAACTATAAATACGGAAACACGCATGTTAGATGTACATTTCTCACAACCTGTACCGGACCTGATCAAATGAAAAAGCCAGCCAATTACAAGGCAGACGAGCAATGGTTGAAGATTGACGAAAAGGTGCCGTTCCCGCTCGACTCCCCAAAAGTGTTACCAAAAGATACCCACCCATAGCTATGGAAATGATAGATGATTTCTTCAGTGTGGGTTGCAACTCAATCAAAGGAGAGCCCAGAGGTCTCCGCTACCATCGCCGACGATGCCTTACCTGCCTTAAATGCATACTCGCGACCGGGTGTAATCTTTGCACGAGGAGAGAGGAGATTTTCCAGTGGGCGAAGTGAATTGAATATCCAGGCACTTTTACATCCGACGACTTTTACATCCGGGTACATCCGGGTCCTTGTACATCTGGTTCTTGTCGCTGACGTCCGCGCCTACATCCGGGTACTTCTATGTTGGCCTACAAAAGCTAGAATTTTTACGGCATTCATCATTGCCAGATTCACAGCCGACATGTTATCTTGCACAACTTGCCAAAAGCCATTTACTCGTCCAGAAGATTTGCGACGACACGAGTCCTCCATTCACAACGGTGCACGATATATTCGTATAACCTGCGCACGGTCATTCAATCTGAAAGATGCTTTACTGCGCCACGAACGCTCACTCGACGAGGGCGCGACGGAGCAATGTAATGAATGTGGTCAACTCTTCAAACGACCCAATTAGTTAACACAGCACCAACGTTTGATGCATGGTCCGTCACCACGGTATGAGCGACAAGTTCCCGCTAAAGAAGCAACATTGAGAGTCGGACCTAGTGAAGATGAGCCCGGGGAGACGAATGCCACTGGTGATGCGATCACGGAGAGCCCGCCTATACTCACAGTTCAGAAGAACCTGACAACAACGAACATTTTCTGGAAGATGCGGTGGATGTTCCCGGCGATCTCTTACAGGACGCACATCCAGTGAGTAACATATATCGGCGCCATTGGCCCATGATATGGCACTGTTTTCACCGTCATCGCCCTATTCAAGATATCTACAATTTCCGAGTGACCAATCTCGCTCGTCTACGCAGCCACGTGGGAGCCATCTTCAATAGCCAAGCCACGTCCTTCAAATTAAATCTGGCGTTTGGTTATGTACTGCAGCATAAGGAGACAGGCCAAGATCGAAAATGGAACTTTCTGAAAAGGAGACTTCTGATTGGACAAGAATTCATCTAACGGACATGAACGAATATGACAGATGCAAATGGTGGTCTCTGATTGGATAAGAGTCTTCTTGACTTGTAAACATACCCAACGCGGCTCCCATTGCTTGGGTATGATGTAACATTGGGGAGAATAAACTATATGAAAAAAACTTCTTGTTGTTGTTGTTCTCTCATGGGTCATCCTTGTTGTTGTTCTTGTTCTCTCTCCGGTCTATATCATGGCGTCAAGGCGTTATGTTAGAGAGTTAAGGCGTAACGACGAGCGTTGACCGGCGTCACCACTGCATTTCGAAGAATTAGTGACAATTCCATGGAATATCTAGAAATTCAGAGCTTCTGAGCTATTTCACCAGAGCGTTGAAGCATTAAACTTGGCGTTGGCGGGCGTTGCTACAAGATGACACCCCACACGACGCATTCGGACCGCGGATGGTCCATCTCTATAACAAACACCTTCCTTCACATCCTCAAAATGTCCACTTCGACTACTACTCCTACTGACGACGTCACCGATGGCGTCACAGTTACGGGAACATCCCTCAAATCGGGGTCTACACCCCATCCACGTGAGCTTCACACTGATACCCCAAACGGTCCATTCGGACCAATAGTGGTCCATCACTACACCAAATACCATCCTTCACTTCCACAAAATGCCCACTTTCGCTACTACTCGTGCTGATGACGTCACCGATGACGACACAGATGACGCAGACATCCCTCCAAATCGGGGTCTACACCCCGAGAGCTACAAAATGACACCCAACGCGGCGCATTCGGACTAAGGATGGTCCATCTCTACCCCAAATACCTTCCTTCACTGCACCAAAATGCCAACTTTGGCTGCTACTCTTACCGATGACGTCACCCATGACATCATAAATGACGCGAACATCCTTCAAATCGTGATGTACACCCCGAATACTACAAAATGACACCCCACGCGACGCATTCGGACCAAGGATGTTCCCACTCTACCCCAAATACCTTCCTTCACTGCCCGAAAATGTCCACTTCACTTACTACACACAACTGCGCATGCGCAGATTGACGCGACTTGCACTAAAAAACACGCCATTCTGACTCTATCCCACAAAAACTTCACTTGGAGACCTCTCTCGACCAATCTGGGCCCACATCAGTCCCTGTCTACCCCAAATTACAAGCGTCTAGTCGCTCATTCATAATCCAGCCGTCGTCAATCAGAGAATATCCGCGTCCATAATCCAAAAACCTATTCCATATTCCATATAACAGTATTAGCATCAAATTCAAAAAGACAATCATAGTATACATAAACATAGGCTTGTTTCCTGCAAGAGAGAAGCGGTCAACAGTTTTCAATGATACCGGCAAGACATCATGATGTCCCAAAAATATCAGATCGGTATCGCTGATCAGTATTCTTAATCCGTAATATTCGTTGTAAAGTCGTCATCTGAAGAATGATGTATCTCAGTCACGCTTTGATTGTGACTGCTCATATGAGTACCATGAGGATCTTGAAGTACATGGGGTCATACGGCCCCTAGCCCCGGGTTAAGCGGAATAAGACACAAGTTACAAAACGTAGCGCCATATATCTTGCACGCTACGTTCGTATTTTGCTATCAGCATGCGATATGTATCGCCAAATTTGAGAAACTTTGAGTGGGGGCGCTTGGTGGAATAGGCCTGTTTTATAAGTTTTTGCAAAAATGTTTTGTGACGTTGATTAAAATCATCATATTTAACACAGGATCTAGCAAATGCTACTAAGCGAGATATGTATACGCCATATACAGGTTCCATTGGAATATTACTGTCCAGAAAGGGATAGTTTACGATGTCGAAATTGTAATCATCTCTTTTGTCATATAGTCGACGAGAGAGAATGTCCGCTTCATTTTTATAGAGATAGAGATCTAAATAAGATGTGCCTGTAGGACTATCTGTAGTTTCCTTCAAATCCAGTGAAGGTGGATATATATCCTTTACTGCGTCTTTTATAAAGCGATTATCCACAGCGAGAAGATCGTCTATATAGCGTATGGTGAATGAGAAGGAACGGGCTTTGAATGGATCGGTTTTTGGAAGCGCCTGCATATAGTCATATTCATGAGAGGACAGATACAGGTCAGCCAACAGAGGTGCACAATTTTGGGGGGTGCGTGCACCCTACGCACCCCCCAAAATGCCTCCTTCTATACTACGGCAAGACTGCGCATGCGCAGAATATTGAAAACGGACGATGCAAAATAAGACCTCATACGACACCATAGGATCATTAGGGGCCAACCTAGACCCCAAAACGTCCACCCTGTATGGGGCTAGTAGCAGGTAGCCCGCATTTGGAGATAAGTTTTCCAGGGAAATAACTGTTTTGTGGAGCTCACGTGGAGGAGAGGTCAAGTGCACTATAGTTCCAGAAGAATGACCAAAAAGCTACCTCCAACACAGGAGAGTTCCAATTACAGGGAATGTATTCATCCGCGGTGATGCGGTCTGGCGGTGATGCGGTCGCGGGAAAAAAGCTTCCGCGGAGAGAAAGTAGTCCCCAGACTTCAAAAACGCTGCACGGTCCGATTGGGTCGAGTGAGGTATCAAAGTGAAGCATTCGTGAAGGGGCATCCAGTCATGGGTGGGCGTATCTAAAATTAGGATTTTTTCCCGAACCTATAAAAGCGGAACACGGACTTTACCCCTAAAATAGGAGAAAACACATATCAACCTTAGCCAAAAGGGCTAATATCGGTCCCCGGGCTTATCGGGGCCTGCCTATCAAGTCAATGGGGTGGGTGCATGTAAAATTAAGATTTTTTCCCGAAACTATAAAAAGCGGAACACGGACTTTACCCCTAAAATAGGGGAAAACCCCTATCAACCCTAGCCAAAAGGGCTAATATCGGTCCCCAGGCTTATCGGGGCCTGCCTATCAAGTCAATGGGGTGGGTGCATGTAAAATTAGGATTTTTTCCCGAAACTATAAAAAGCGGAACACGGACTTTACCCCTAAAATAGGGGAAAACATATATCAACTCTAGCCAAAAGGGCTAATATCGGTCCCCAGGTTTATCGGGGCCTGCCTATCAAGTCAATGGGGTGGGTGCATGTAAAATTAGGATTTTTTCCCGAAACTATAGAAAGCGGAACACGGACTTTACTCCTAAAATAGAGGAAAACCCCCATCAACCCTAGCCAAAAGGGCTAATATCGGTCCCCGGGTTTATCGGGGCCTGCCTATCAAGTCAATGGCGTGGGTGCATGTGAAATTCAGATTTTTCCCGAAACTATAAAATGCGGAACACGGACTTTTCCCCTACAGTTGTGGTCTGTATTATACAATACAATAGGGAAAATGCCTGTATGGGGTATGGGGAAGGTCAGTTTTTTTCGTGGGCTTTACTATGGCTTGTGAAGTCTCGTTTTTCTCGTTTCGCCAAGAAAATGACAATGGGAAGGGTTCTGGAGCGAATCGGTGAGATTTTTGGACCCTCCATGGTCCGAATGTGTCGTGCGGGGTGTTCTTTTGTAGCTCTCGGGATGTAGACCTCGATTTGAGGAATGTTCACCGCATCTTTGACGCCATCGGTGACGTCATCAGTACGAGTAGTAGCGAAAGTGGGAATTTTGGGGCAGGGAAGGAAGGTATTTGGGGTAGAGATGGACCATCCTTCGTCCGAATGCGTCCTGGGAGGTGTCATGTTGTAGCTCTCGGGGTGTACAGCCCCATTTGAGGGATGTCCCTGTTATCTGTGAAAGCATCGCTGACGTCATCAGTACGAGTAATAGCGAAAGTGGGCATTTTTTGAAAGTGCAGGAAGGTATTCGGTGTAGAGATGGACCCTCCTCGGTCCGAATGTGTCGTGTGGGGTGACATTTTGTAGCTCTCGGGGTGTAGACCTCGATTTGAGGAATGTTCACCGCATCTTTGACGCCATCGGTGACGTCATCAGTACGAGTAGTAGCGAAAGTGGGAATTTTGGGGCAGGGAAGGAAGGTATTTAGGGTAGAGATGGACCATCCTTCGTCCGAATGCGTCCTGGGAGGTGTCATGTTGTAGCTCTCGGGGTGTACAGCCCCATTTGAGGGATGTCCCTGTTATCTGTGAAGTCATCGGTGACGTCATCAGTACGAGTAATAGCGAAAGTGGGCATTTTATGAAAGTGCAGGAAGGTATTCGGTGTAGAGATGGACCCTCCTCGGTCCGAATGTGTCGTGTGGGGTGACATTTTGTAGCTCTCGGGGTGTAGTCCCCGATTTGAAGAATGTTCACAGCATCTTCGACGTCATCGGTGACGTCATCAGTACGAGTAGTAGCGATAGTGGGAATTTTGAGGCAGTGAAGGAAGGTATTTGGTGTAGAGATGGACCATCCTTGGCCCGAATGCGTCCTGTGGGGTGTCATCTTGTAACCTTCGGGGTGGAGACCACGATTTAGGGATGTTCACAGCATGTGTGACGTCATTGGTGACGTCATCAGTACGAGTAGTAGCGAAAGTGGGAATTTTGGGGCAGTGAAGGAGGGTATTTGGTGTAGAGATGGACCATCCATATCTGTCATGCGTATTATACGGTATCTGTCCTGTATTATACCAATCTGTGCCGTATCATACTATATCTGTCCTGTATTGTACCATATATGTCCTGTATCATACCAAATCTGTGATGTATTATACAATATTTGCCCTCTATTATACCATATCTGTGCTGTATTATACCATATCTGTCCTGAATTACACCATATCTGTGCTGTATTATGCAACATCTGTACTGTATTATGCAATATCTGTCCCGTGTTATACAATATCTGTCTTGTATTATAGCAACTATGTCCTGTATTGTACCATATTTGTCCTGTATTATACACTATATGTTCTGTATTATACTAAATCTGTGCTGTATTATACAGTATCTGTCCTGTATTATACCAAATCTGTGCTGTATTATACCATATGTTTCCTGTATTGTACCATATATGTCCTGTATTATACATTATTTGATATGTTTTATACAATCGGAGAGCGGTTGTCGTGAATAACAACAAGTTCAGCAATGTTTATATAGTTTATTAATCCCAATGTTACATCATACCCAGGCTGGGGGAGCCGCCCTGGGTATGTTTAGTATATTCACAGCAAAACAAATTGAAATATCAAACACCATGTTTTATTATTTAACGCACCGTCACGTTAGGTACAAGTGTTTACTGAGCTCAAGTCAACGATCAGCATGTAGACATAGAGAGTATGTGCGGCATGTTATGGTATTCATCAGTGCACGGGTGACGCATTCAATCGATGGCGGTGGTCGGTCAGCTTGGTAAGGAAAAACGTGGCATTGGTTACCCCCTCTTCCACCCATTGTGTGTTGGGGCGTTGACGATGTGCCCATCTCAAGGCATCTCAAGGCATCCAGTATCTCCAGCATCGTCTCTAGTGACCTCCGGTTAATGATGGTGAACGGCTGGTCAGACACATAGATATTATTGCCGGGATAATAATACCGTAACTGTGCCGTCTTTTTGTGACGTAAGATGTACCCGAAAGCGACATTCAATTTGAAGACCGTAGTTTGATCTTTGGAGATGGCTTCCATGTAGCTGCGTAGACGGGTGAGGTTGGTCAGTGAGACATTTTAAATATCTTGAATAGGGCCATGAGGGTGGAAACAGTGCCGTGTCATGGACCAATGGCGCCGATCGATGTCACTCACTGGATGGTTGTCCTGTAAGAGATCGCCCACAAAATGTTCGATGTTGTCAGGCGTATGACTCGAAACCGTAACGCTGGCGTCCGACTGGATATCCAGGCTCTTCTGAACTGTGAGTATAGGTGGGCTCTCCTTCATTGCATCACGAGTGACGTTCGTCTCCCCGACCTTATCTTCCCTGGGTCTGACCTTCCGCGGCTCCTCTTCAGTAGGAAGTTGTCGCTCATGCCATGGTACCGAGGCATGAATCAAACGTTGGTGTCGCAGCAACTGACTGGTCAGTTTGAAAAGCCCACCGCAATCCGCGCATGGACGCTTTGGTGGCCCATGAATTGAACGTTCATGGCGCAGTAAAGCATCTTACTGTGTCGTGGCGATGTAAATTGTCTAGACGAGTAAACTGCTTATGGCAAGTTGTGCAAGTGAACATCTTGGTGGTTGACAGAATGTCTGATGAAACTGCCAGGCCGCTTTCCTTTTATAGCACGCTAGCTGGTGATCTATTTTTAGCACACTCAGTTCAACTACCCCAAGTCGAGGACCGAGATGTATTGGTAAACGACTGAGCCGCATTGCGCGCGTGTGTGTGTGTGTGTGAGTGTGGGCAGTGGATTTTACATCCAGGAGCTTGTCAACATCCGGGTTTCCAATTGGGGTTTTCCCGTCGTTCCGCCGTCTTCCATCCGGGTCCTCAGCTTGCATCCAGGTTTTTCATGAGCCACATTGCGTACGTGTGTGTGTTTGTGTTTGAGTCCAATCGTGCACCATGTCGAATTACATTGTCTCCGAAAACTTCCTCTCATTGCATCAATATGCTCAGATCCATTCAATATAAACACAACCAAGAGACATCAACACCAACAGGCACATTGCGTAATTCGCGTTTTATTATCCTCACAGCACCAGCACCACCACCACCACTTAGCGTTGCCGCCGTCAACGATCAGCGTATAGACATATAGGGTATGTATGGCATGTTATGGTATTCATCAGTGCATGGGTGAAGCATTCAGGCTATGGTGTAGTCGGTCAGCTTGGTGACGAAAAACGTGACATTGGTCATCCTCTCTACGAACCACTGGGTGTTGGATCGTTGTTGTTGGGCCCATTCCAAGGAATCCACGGTGTCCAGTCTCTCCAGCATCGTCTCTAGCCACGTCTTATCCGTGAAGGTAAAGGGTTGGTCAAATACCCGGATGCTACTGCTCGGGTAAAAGTATCGGACTTGGTCTGCCTCCTAATACTGTAGCACATAACCAAACACCAGATTCAACTTGAAGGCCGATGTTTGATCGTTGAAGATGGCTTGCACGTAGCTGCGTAGATGGGCGAGGTCGGTCAGTCGGAAATTGTCGATATCTTGAATAGGCGATGACGGTGGAAGCAGTGCTTGATCATGGGCCAATGGCGCCGATAGATGTCTCTCACTGGATGATCGTCCTGTGACAGATCGCTAGGAACATTTATGAGTTCGTCCGCGAAGTGTACTTTGTCCTCTACGTCGTACAAAATCTGGCTCACGGTCTTGTCGTCGGAATTTGACTCTAGAATTAGGGCGACATCATCATCATCGGCCCTCATGCGATGGGTGGGAGTTCCCTCTGTCTCGATACTGGTGCCTACGGGCTTCTCTACCAGCAAACGTGGCTGCGCAACAGGGTGTCGTGTGCGTTAGTGTCGCAGCAACTGACTGGTCAGTCTAGAAAGCCGACCACATTCTTCGCATGGACGCTTGGGTACTTCATGGCGTGCACGTGTGTGGCGCTTTTAATGATCCGGGCGTTGAAACGACAGTGTACATATCGTACAGCCTCATGGCGGCGCAAGTCTTGCAGACGAGTGAATGATTCCGAGCACGTAGTGAAACTTGGTGGTTGACAGAGTGTCTGATGAAACGGCCAGGCCGCTTCCCTTTTATAGCAAGGTAGCTGATGATCTATTTTTAGCACACTCTACCCCAAGTCGAGGATCGAGGCTGGTGTACTGGCGTACGACTGAGCCGCATTGCGCGCGCGTGTGTGTGTGTGTGTGTTTGTGTGTGTGTGTGCGTGTGCGCGTGTGTGTGTGTGTGTGTGTGTGTCTGGGCTGTTGACCGGATCCCGGATGTAAAATCCACAGCCCACATACACACACACACACACACACACACACACACACACGCGCGCAATGAGGCTCAGTCGTACAAAAGGGAAGCGGCCTGGCCGTTTCATCAGACACTGTCAACCACCAAGTTTTACTACGTGCTCGGAATCATTCACGCGTCTGCACGACTTGCGCCGCCATGAGGCTAGCAGGCACGAAGTAACCGCCCGGTATAGCTGTACGATATGTAGACTGTCGTTTCAGCGCCCGGATCATTAGAAGCGCCACACAAGTGCACGCCATGAAGTACCCAAGCGTCCATGCGAAGAATGTGGTCGGCTTTCTAAACTGACCAGTCAGTTGCTGCGACACCAACGCACACGACACCCTGTTCCGCAGTCACGTTTGCTGGTAGAGAAGCCTGTAGGCACCAGTATCGAGACAGAGGGAATTCCCACCCATCGCATGAGGGCCGATGATGATGATGTCGCCCTAATTCAACAGTCAAATTCCGACGACAAGACCTTGGGTCAGATTTTGTACAACGTAGATGGCAAAGTACACTTCGCGGACGAACCCATTAATGTTTCTAGCGATCTGTTCCACGACGATCATTCAGTGAGTGACATCTATTGGCGCCATTGGCCCATGATCCGGCGCTGCTTTCACCGTCATCGCCCTATTCAAGATATCTACAATTTCCAACTGACCGACCTCGCCCAACAACACAGCTACGTGGAAGCCATCTTCAACGATCAAACTACGACCTTCAAGTTGAATCCGGCGTTTAGTTATGTGCGACAGCATAAGGAGGCAGACCAAGTCCGATACTTTTACCCGAGCAGTAGCATCCGGGTATTTGACCAACCCTTTACCATCACAGATAAGACGTCGCTAGAGACGATGCTGGAGAAACTGGACACCGTGGATCCCTTGGAATGGGTCCACCAACAACGCCCCAACACCCAGTGGATCGTAGAGAGGATGACCAATATCACGTTTTTCGTCACCAATCTGACCGACTACACCATAGGCTGAATGCTTCACCCACGCACTGATGAATACCATAACATGACATATATACTCTATATGTCTATACGCTGATCGTTGACGGCGGCAACGCTAGGTTGTGGTGGTGGTGGTAGTGGTGGTGGTGGTGGTGCTGTGAGGATAATAACACGTGTATTACGCAATGTGCCTGTAGTGTTGATGTCTCTTGGTTGTATTTATATTGAATGGATCTGAGCATATTGATGCAATGAGAGGAAGTTTTCGGAGAGAATGTAATTCGACATGGTGCACGATTGAACTCAAACACAAACACACACACGTACGCAATGTGGCTCATGAAAAACCTGGATGCAAGCTGAGGACCCGGATGTAAAACCACAGTACCCGGATCGAAGACGGAGGAACGACGGGAAAACCCCACTTGGAAACCCGGATGTTGACAAGATCCCGGATGTAAAACCCACTGCCCCCCACACACACGCACACACACACACACACACACACACACACGCGCGCAATGCGGCTCAGTCGTACACAAGAACATCTCGGTCCTCGACCTTGGGTAGTTGAACTGAGTGTGCTAAAAATAGATCACCAGCTAGCATGCTATAAAAGGAAAGCGGCCTGGCCGTTTCATCAGACACTCTGTCAACCAACAAGATGTTCACTTACACAACTTGCCATCAGCAGTTTACTCGTCTAGACAATTTACGTCGCCACGACACGGCCACCCACAACGACGGACTGTATAACCTGCGCACGGTCATTTAATCGGGAAGATGTTTTACTGCGCCATGAACGTTCAATTCATGGGCCATCCAAGCGTCCATGCGAGGATTGTGGTCGGCTTTTCAAACTGACCAGTCAGTTGCAGCGACACCAACGTTTGATTCATGCCCCGGTACCATGGCATGAGCGACAACTTCCTACTGAAGAGCAGCCGCGGAAGGTCAGACCCAGGGAAGATAAGCCCGGGGAGACGAACGCCACTGGTGATGCAATGAAGGAGAGTCCACCTATACCCACAGTTCAGAAGAGCCTGGATATCCAGCCGGACCCCAGCGTTACGATTTCGAGTCATACGCCTGACAACATCGAACATTTTCTGGGCGATCTGTTACAGGACAACCATACAGTGAGTGACATCATTCGGCGCCATTGGTCCATGACACGGCACTCTTTCCACCCTCAAGACCCTATTCAAGATATTTTCCAACTGACCAACCTCACCCGTCTACGCAGCTATGTGGAAGCCATCTTCAAAGATCAAACTACGGCCTTCAAATTGAATGTCGCATTCGGATACATCTTACGTCACAAAAAGACGGCCCAGCTACGGTATTATTATCCCGGCAATAATATCTATGTGTCTGACCAGCCGTTCACCATCATTAACCGAAGGTCACTAGAGACGATGCTGGAGATACTGGACACCGTGGATGCCTTGAGATGGGCACATCGTCAACGCCCCAACACACAATGGGTGGTAGAGAGGGTAACCAATGTCACGTTTTTCCTTATCGATCTGACCGACCACCGCCATCGGTTGAATGCGTCACCCGCGCACTGATGAATACCATAACATACCGCACACACTCTCTATGTCTACATGCTGATCGTTGACTTGAGCTCAGTAAATACTTGTACCTAATGTGACGGTGCATTGAATAATAAAACATGGTGTTTGATATTTCAATTTGTTTTGCTGTGAACATACTAAACATACACAGGGCGGCTCCCCCAGCGTGGGTATGATGTAACATTGGGGATAGTAAACTATATAAACATTGCTGAACTTGTTGTTATCCACGACAACCGCTATCCGATTGTATAATACAGGACATACAATGTATAATACAGGACATATATGATACAATACAGGGAACATATGGTATAATACAGCACAGATTTGGTATAATACAGGACAGATACTGTATGATACAGCACAGATATGGTATAATACAGCACAGATATGGTATAATAGTGGACAGATATAGTATAATACAGCACAGATTGGTATAATACAGGACAGATACTCTATAATACGCATGACAGATAGGGATGGTCCATCTCTACATCAAATACCCTCCTTCACTGCCCCAAAATGCCCACTTTCGCTACTACTCGTACTGATGACGTCACCAAAGATGTCACAGATGCTGTGGACATCCCTTAAAATCGTGGTCTCCACCCCGAAGGTTACAAGATGGCACCCCACAGGACGCAAGCGGACCAAGGTTGGTCCATCTCTACACCAAATACCTTCCTTCACTGCCCCAAAATTCCCACTGTCGATACTACTCGTACTGATGACGTCACCGATGACGTCAAAGATGCTGTGAGTATTCCTCAAATCGGGGTCTACAACCCGAGAGCTACAAAATGACACCCCACACGGCACGTTCGGACCAAGGAGGGTCCATCTCTACACCGAATACCTTCGTGCACATTCCTAAAATGTCCACTTTCGCTACTACCCGTACTGATGACATCACCGATGACGTCACAGATAACGGGAACATCCCTCAAATGGGGTTGTACACTACGAGAGCTACAACATAACACCTCTCAGGACGCTTTCGGACCAAGGATGGTCCATCTCTCCCCAAATACCTTTCTTCCCTGCCCCAAAATTCCCGCTTTCGCTACTACTCGTACCGATGACGTCAAAGATGCTGTGAACATTCCTCAAATCGGGGTTTACACCCCGAGAGCTACAAAATCACACCCCACACGACACATTCGGACCAAGGAGGGTTCAGCCCTACACCGTATACCTTCCTGCACTTTCCTAAATTGCCCACTTTCGCTACTACTCGTACTGATGACGTCACCGATGACGTCACAGATAACGGGAACATCCCTCAAATGAGGCTGGGCACCCCGGGAGCTGCAACATGACACCTCCCAGGACGCATTCGGACCAAGGATGGTCCATCTCTACCCCAAATACCTTCCTTCCCTGCCCCAAAATGTTCACTTTGGCTACTACTCGTGCTGATGACGTCACCAATGACGTCACAGATGACATGAACATCCCTCAAACCGAGGTCTACACCCCGAGAGCTACAACATAACACCTCCCAGGACGCATTCGGGCCAAGGATGGTCCATCTCGACCCCAAATATCTTCCTGTACTGCCCCAAAATGGCAATTTTACTTACTACAACCAACTGCGCATGCGCAGATTGACGCGACTTGCACCCAAGAACACGCCATTCTGACTCTAACCCACACAAGCTTCACTTTGCCACCTTCCACGACCCATTCGGACCCATAGCGGTCCATCTCTACCCCAAACACACACCCACATACCCCACAACATGCCTGCGTTCTATACTACGGCCAGACTGCGCATGCGCAGGCTATTGGAAACGAACAAACCATTAGTCCAGTCGGATGCTCCTCCACGAGAGCTTCAAAATAAGACCTCATACGACATCACAGGATTATTAGGGGCTCACCTAGATCCTTAAACGTCCACCCCGTAAGGGTCTATACCTCCGTAGCCATGCAGTATAGGCCCATCGGCCTACTAAGGCCTCAGTGAACTTTTTCCAAAAAAAATCACCGTTTCGCTCCGGGACCCTTCACATCGTGTTCTAAATGACGAGACGTGAGAACAAATCCAAACAGCCCATATCACAATGAACGTATGTGAATTTCCCAGGTTGAACCTATACCCCCATAAAGCCATTATAGACTATATGGGCTATATGATACCGGGTACTTTTCCAAAAATTTCACCGTTGCGCTCCGAGACCCTTCCCATCGTGTTCTAAATGACGAGACGGGAAAAACAAATCCAAGCAACCCATATCACAATGAACATGTGTGAATTTTCCAGGTTGAACATATACCCCCGTATGGCCAGCCTATAGGCCTATATACAGGCCTACCCGGTACTTTTCCCAAAAATTTCACCGCTTCGCTCCGGGACCTCTCCCATTGTGTTCTAAACGACGAGACGTGAACAACGAAACCCCTCAAACCATATCACAATGAACGTGTGTGAATTTCCCAGGTTGAACCTATACACCCTCGGTAACTTTCTCCGATAATTTCACCGATTCCCTCCGGTACCCCTCCCATCGTGTTTTTCTTGGTGAGACGGGAGAAAAGAGACCCCACAAGCCATAGTAACACCCACAAAAAAAATTGATCACCCCTCCCCCCCCCCCCATATAGCCAGTATGAGCCTATATACAGACCTCGGTGACTTTTCTAAAAAATTTCACCGATTCGCTTCGGGACCCTTACCATTGTTATTTTCTTGGCGAAACGAGAAAAACGAGACCCCACAAGCCATAGTAAAGCCCACGAGAAAAAAATTGACCATCCCCATACCCCATACAGGCATTTTCCCTTATATTGTATAATACAGACCCCTATTGTAGGTGTAAGGTCCGTGTTCCGCTTTTCTGGAAAAAAATCCTAATTCTACATGCACCCACCCCATTGACTTGATAGGCAGGCCCCGATAAGCCCGGGGACCGATATTAGCCTTTTTGGCTAGGGTTGATAGGGGTTTTCCCCTATTTCAGGGGTAAAGTCGGTGTTCGGCTTTCTTATTGTTTCGGGGAAAAATCCTAATTTTACATGCACCCAACCCCAATGACTTAATTTTACATCCACCCACCTCATTGACTTAATAGGCAGGCCCCGATATGCCCGGGGGCCGATATTAGCCCTTTTGGCTAGGGTTGATAGGGTTTTCCCCTATTTTAGGGGTAAAGTCCGTGTTCCGCTTTTTACCCCTCGGCCAATTTTGGCCATGGGGTATTGTCGTCGTCGTCTTGTACGTCCGTTTTATGCGAAATGGATAATGATCCATATCTCAGAAACCATTCAACTGTTCAATACGAAAGTTGGTATACATCTTCGATACATCAAGCAACTTTCAATGAATTACCAAACCGACTTTTTTGATTAGCTGGAAATCCTGGAGGCCATCTTTAATTTATGCGAAATCGATAATGATACATGTCTCTGGTACCATTCAGTTGTTTTATCTGAAAGTTGGTATACATCATCGTTACATCCAGATACTTTGAATCGGGTCCTGATTGACTGAAAAACCTTGGTGGCCATCTTTGATTTATGCAAAAACTTGAATGATATATAGCTCTGATCCAATTGAAGTGCACTATACCAAACTTGGTATACAGCATCGATGTATCAACTGACTTGCAATGAATAACCACATGAGTTCATCTGAGTGGGGAGAAAGAAGGGCGGCCATCTTTAATTTATGCAAAATCATTAATGATCTCTTTCTCTGATTCCGTTCAAGTGCTCGATGTAAAATTTGGCATACATCATCGATGCATCAAGAGACTTACGACAAATGATAGTTCTGGTCTCTCTGATTGGGCGGGAACCTTGGTGGCCGTCTTCAATTTATGCAAAATCTTTAATGATGTACATGTATATCTCTGATACCATTTCAGTGTTCTATACGAAACTTGGTATACAGCATCAACGTATCAAGAGACTTTCAATGAATAACCACATCAGTTCCTCTGAGTGGCAGGAAGGATGGGCGGCCATCTTCAATTTATGCGAAATCATTAATGATCTCTATCTCTGATACTGTTCAAATGCTCGATGTAAAATTTGGTATACATCACTGATGCATCAAGAAACTTATGTAATGAATACCGGTTTCTCTGGTTGGACGGAAATCTTAGGGGTCATTTCTAATTGCAAATTTTTTGATAATCTGTATATTTGTGACTTGACTGCTTGGTGTTCCTGACATCTTGGTTCGAATTGAATACAATATGAATGTACCCAGAGCTGAGGGGTTTTTTGATGAGCAGCTTCGTATTATAGTTTCGGGAAAAAATCCTAATTTTACATGCACCCACCCGACTGACTTGATAGGCAGGCCCCGATAAGCCCGGGGACCGATATTAGCCCTTTTGGCTAGAGTTGATATGTATTTTCCCCTATTTTAGGGGTAAAGTCCGTGTTCCGCCTTTCATAGTTTCGGGAAAAAAAATTCTAATTTTACATGCACCCACCCCATTGACTTGATAGGCAGGCCCCGATAAGCCCGGGGACCGATATTAGCCCTTTCGTCTAAGGTTGATAGGGGTTTTCCCCTATTTTAGGGGTAAAGTCCGTGTTCCGCTTCTTGTAGTTTCGGGAAAAAATCCTAATTTTACATACTCCCACCCATGACGGGATGCCCCTTCACGAATGCTTCACTTTGATATCTCACTCGACTCAATCGGACCATGCAGCGTATTTGAAGTCTGGGGATTACTTTTTCTACGCGGAAGCTTTTTCCCGCGACCGCATCACCGCCAAACCGCATTACCGCGGATAAATACATTCCCTGCAACAATTGGAACTCTCTTGTGTTGGAGGTAGCTTTTTGGTCATTCTGCCGGAACTATAGTGCACTTGACCTCTCCTCCACGTGACCTCCACAGAACAGAGTTATTTCCCTAGAAACTTACCTCGAAATGCGGGCTACGTACTACTGGGGCTGTATGAGCCTACATACAGACCTACCCGGACTTTCGAAAAATTTCACCGCTTAGCTCTTGGACCCCTCCCATTGTATTTTTCGTGGCGAGACGAGAAAAACAAGACCAAACAACCCATAGTAAAACCCACAAAAAAATTCAAGGTTGGACCTATAGCCCCATAGCCAATTTGGGTCTATATACAGATCTACCCGGTACTCTTCAAACAAACTCACCGTTTCGCTCCCAGGCCCCTCCCATCGTGTTTTTTCTTGGCGAGACGAGAAAACCGAGACCCAACAACCCATAGTAAAACCCATAAAAAATTCCCAGGTTGGACCTATACCCCCATAGCCAGTATGGGGATATATGGGCCTATATACAGACCTACCCGGTACTTTTCGAAGAATTTCACCGCCTACCTCCGAGGCCCCTCCGACCCTGTTTCTCTTGGCGAGACGAGACGAGAAAAACGAGACCAAAAAACCCATAGTAACACTCACAAAAAATTTGCCATATTGGACCTATACCCCCATAACCAGTATGGGGCTATATGGACCTATATACAAATCTACCCGGTACTTTTAAAACAATTTTACCGTTTAGCACCGGGACTCTTCTCATCGTGTTTTCCTTGGCGAGACGAAGAAAACAAGACCAAACAACCCATAGTAAAATGCGAAAAAAATGACTACCCTCATACCCCATACGGGCATTTCCCCGTATATTGTATACTACGTATGTTCGAGTCCGTGTTCCGCTTTTTTCCGGAGAAACTTTTACATACACTCACCCGACTGACTTGATAGACAGGCCCCGATGAGAGCGGGACCGATATAAGCCTTTTGGGATAGGATTGATAGGAGTTTTCCCCTAGTGTAGGGTTAAAGTCCGTGTTCCGCTTTTCATATTTACCGAGACAAATCCTAATTCTACATACACCCACCCATGCCAGGGTGGCCCTCGAGGCACACTTCACTTTGACACCTCACTCGACCCAATCGGTCACTAGGGACCTACCCTGGTCCCAAAACGTGTATTCCCATACTCTTTTTAGGCATTCCCCATAAACATTGGAAGTCACTTGGTTGACATGGGACTACTTTCTGTCCACGGAGGCAGACCGCATCACCACCAGACTGCGGAGGAATACATCCCCAGGTCACGCCCGATTCACACAGACCGGAAGTGACGTCATACCTGCTCACAACTTCTCCACACACCTCCCTGCGCACGCCGCAAAATTGCCACAATCGAGCACGCGCAGTGAGGAGATTACGAGTCAATCGGGACCTTATATACTACTCACGTGTGGCAAGTTTCATTATGATATCAAGAAATGAATAATTCCGACCCAATATGGAGCTATGCCGCCGGAATATTATATCAGGTTGATCATAAGATGAATATCAGAACACGCGTTCATGACAAATATAAAGTTACATGCCGATTCTTTCCCACTTTTATATAGGATTTCCAGAAGAACTGTTCCCTCTGAGTGCAAAAATGGGGAGCAAGGCATCCAAAGAAAAAGAGGAACCGTCGCCCATCGATGATATCAAAGGTCCAATATCTGAGGAGGAAATTCGTGAACTAACCAGGATATTGAAAACAGACGGTTTCAGTGGTGTCGTCGAAGAGATGGAAAAGAAACAAAGTTCTTGGAAGAATTGTCCGGTTAACATAGCGATCATTGGTGAATCTGGTTCAGGGAAATCGGCATTTATTAATGCTATGGGGGATCTCAATGCAGATTGTGAAGGCGCAGCTAAAGTTGGCGTTACAGAAACAACAATTCACCCAAAGACGTATCCTCACCCAGATAACTCCAATCTCTTGTTCTGGGACCTTCCTGGAGTTGGCACGATGAAATTCGAACCGAAAGACTACCCGAAAAAAATGCAGTTCGAAAAGTTCAATTTCTTTGTGATTGTTTCCAGTGAAAGGTTCAGTTCGAATGATATCAATCTTGCCAAGGCAATCCGTCAGCGGGATCAACAGTTCTGTTTCTTCCGCTCAAAATTCGAGAATGATCTACGAGACGATAGAGCGGCTGATCCAAATACGTTTGAGGCCGAGAAAACAATGGAGAATGTGAAAGACAACATCACCATCAACTTCAAGCAAATTGGAACCGAAGATATGAAATCCTTCGTTGGTGATAATTGTGCCCCGGAAAAACACGAATTTCCAGCCCTTATGAAGTATATAATAGATAGTTGTTCACCAGAGCTACAACGCGTTGCCTTCACTTTTTCTCAGCGTAGTCTTTCTGCCATTATACTTGCTGAGAAGGAAAAGCAGCTGATGAAACGTGTCTGGGTAGTTGCCACGATTTCGGCTGGGATCGGGGCTGTTCCTATCCCAGGACTAAGTCTTGCAGTAGATTTAGGTATTCTCCTAACCGAGTTCAAGTTCTATCGGGAGCAGTTCGGACTAGATGACAATTCTATCTGCGAGTTAGCGAAACGTGTAGGTAAAGATCCCAGTCTGCTGTGTAGCCAAATCAGGTCGGAGTTAGGACGAAACATAACAAAGGAGGCCATTATTGTAGCAGTTCGAAGCTCGATTGTAGTTGCCTCGGCGGTAACCATGATGGTAGTAGAGGACATCCTGGCCTTAATTCCTATTGTTGGAAGTGTTGTAGGTGCCACATCATCCTTCGCCACAACGTCTACTCTCCTCAGATTTACCTTGAGCCAGATGAGGAAGGATGGGACTCGTGTTCTAGCCAAAGTTTTCAAAATATAACAGGGGAATATGTCAGCCTCGTCCGTGGTGATGGTGGGGCAAAACTGATCAGATGATTCATAATGCATACTTCGGAGAGGTAAATTTGAACCGTAACAAGCATGAATGACCTACACTCTTAAAATGAAAGTATTGTACTTAACATTATAAAAGACAACATTATATGAAGTGATTATAGGAAAGTGTTGAAGAAGGTGTTGTATCCAACATCATAATGCTATGTGAGGAGCATATATGTTGGGAATATAACACTTATAAAAATCAGTGTCTTGTGAATCTCTCAAATGCGGACGCGGGGGTTCACACGGACGACGGCTGACTAATGTGTCTTGGATGTCTATATCAAACCAATAGTAGTACCAGTATTATTGTAAGGTCACGCGGACCTAAAATACAATCATTGACAATTGCATTTCTTCTGTTACATATATCCGATATACGAGAATTAGACGATGTGCAAAACAAATTAAGGTCAAGGATAAAGGTCATTTTGCCCAAACACGATGAACTCATTTATGATGGAAAAACTAACTGGAGGAGATAATTTTTTTAGGATACGGTACACCAGGTATCAAACTTAAGTTCAAAGTTAAAGTTTAATGTAACCCCCATCACAGTGCGATAGCAAGGGAACGAGAGAGCCAGTCCTGTGACGGGGCGAGTTTGCGAAAAAGCGAAGCCAAGGAGCAAGGTTGCGAGAGAGCGAAGCGATGTTGCGAGAGAGAGAGAGAGAAAAAGAGAGAGAGGGAGAGAGATCAAAAAGAAGGAGCGAGGTTGCGAGGACTGCGAAATGGTGAGGTTGCGAGATTTCGGGGTAGCGAGGTTGCGAGACTGCGAGAGAGCAAAGCGAAGAACGAGGTTGAGAGCTCCCTCGATTCCTCGTTTCGCCCTCCCGCATCCTCGCTCCCTCTTGATCCGGCTCTCTCGCAATCTCGCCCAATGGAAATGATGCCGAAGGAGCGAGGGTGTAAAATGGTCTTATCCGACTTTCATACTTTCGACCAAAATTGTGACTGGACGGCGGAACTATAAGCACAGAGGGACATTTTGCTGAATATCAGCGTTTTAGCTGATCTCCGTGTATATGTACATTTAATGTTCCAGGCATAAAGTACCCTTTACGATTTTAGAAAACCTCTTTGATTTCCCCCCTTAAAAACAATACTGTCCCTACGACGTTTCATGGCATTTTATGGAAGACGGATAAGGACATTTTGCAACTTCGCTCCCTCGCCTTCATTACCATGAAGCGAGTTTGCGAGCGGCTGTAAAGCGAGAGAGCGAATTTGCGAGATTACGAGACAGCGAGAGAGGGGAGGGAGAGAGGCGAGCGAGACAGCGAAATGAGAAAACGAACGGGTAAGACTATTGTAGCCTCGAAGCCTCGCTCTCTCGCAACCTCCTTCCCCGAGGTTCTGAGATTGCCAGGTGGCGAGATAGGGAGTTATCGAGGTAGCGAGGTTGCGAAACTGGGACTTAGCGAGGGAGCGAACCGAGAAAGCCAGGTTGCAAGGTTAAATTAGTCGCGTTCTCTCGCTCCCTCGCTTTCGCTGTCTCGCCTTCTGACAACCTCGCTCTGTCGCTTGACTCTCTCGCAATATCGCCCTATGGAAATGAAGCCGAGGAAGCGAGGTCCCACTGAGAAATTTACTCCTGGACATTTGCGGTCTTGTTTTTCTCGTCTCGAGCTGTAGAACACGATGGGAGGGGTATGGGAGCTAAGCGGTGAAATTTTTCGAAAAGTTGAGGTAGGTCTGGATATAGGCCCATACTAGCTCAGTGGACAATATGGGTCGCATTGGAAAATTTACTCCTCGACATTTGCGGTATGGGCTGTGAGCTCTTGTTTTTCAAGTCTCGAGCTGTAGAACACGATGGACGATGTCTCGAAGGGATTGGTTGAATCTTTTTCGAGAAGGTCACTGTGAGCATGCGTAGTGGGTAAATAGTGGTGCGTGAACGTTTTGGGGTCTAGGTGAGCCCCCAGTGGTCCGATAGTGTCGTATGAGGTCTTATTTTGAAGCTCTCGTGGAGAAACATCCGACTGGACTAATGTTTCGTCCGTTTTCGATATTCTGCGCATGCGCAGTCTGGCCGTAGTATAGAAAGCAGCCATTTTGGGGTGCGTGGGGTAGAGACGGACCACTATTGGTCGGAATATGTCGTGGGAGGTGTTATTTCGTAGCTCTCGGGATGTAGACCCATATACGCGGGATGCCCACAGCATCTATGACGTCATTGGTGACGTCATCAGTACGAGTAGTAGCGAAAGTACATGTAGATGTACTTTGTGCATGTCCATGTACATATACTCTGTTCATGTCCATGTATTCTTTGCATATCCCTGTAGATGTATTATGTGCCTATTCATGTACTATATGCCTGTACGTGTAATCTGTCCATGTACATGTACTCTGCGAATGTACATATTCCTTGTCCATGTACATGTACTCTTTAAGAACAATACAGTACCCTGATAATATATATATCCCGGTGATGTAGCGTTAGTCAGCTTACCTGGCTAGTTCTTCACACATTTATCGTGGTGAATTGTTGATTGATTCCTAATTGTAAGAAATTACATGTAGCTTGTCAGTATTTATATTCTTATTTTAGTCTTTCTCTTATTTTGATACCAATGATTACATTAGCACCAAGCACGATATTGTTGTTGCCGTTCAATATCGATCTGACGCTTATATGGAGCCGTATTCAAGGTAATCGACACAAACGTTGGATAAAAATATCATAGAATACCTGTCCCGTATTAGACAATATCTGTCCTGTATTATACCATACCTGTACTGTATTATAAAATATTTGTCCTGTAATGTACCATATATGTTCTGTATTACACCATATATGTGCTGTATTGTACAATATCTGTCCCGTGTTATACAACATTTGTCCTGTATTATACAATATATGTGCTGTATTATACAATATCTGGCCTGTATTATACCATATCTGTCCTGTACTATGCAAGTAAGTGAGTGATAGGGTTTTAACGTCGCTTTCAACATTTTTTAGCTATATCACGACGGGGAAGGGAAGAGAGGGAAGGGAGGGGCAGGGGTACCTACTTGTAACAGAGCAGATCTAATGCTGCCATTTTATAGTGCTGTCCCACTGAAATATCATGCCGTAGGCAGACATGACACCCCACTCAGTCACATTATACCGACAACGGGCGAACCAGTCCTCGTTCTATCCTCTCAATGCTGAGCGTAAGCGAGGGAGCAACAAGTTCAATTTTTCAAGTCTTAGGTATGACCCGGCCTGGGATCGAACCCAGTACCTACCGCTTACGAGATCGAACCCAGTACCTACCGCTTACGAGATCGACGCTCTAACCATTAGACCACCGCAGCGCGGTTTGTACTATACAATATCAGTCCAGAATTATACCTCATCTGTGCTGTATTATATTCTATCTGTCCTGTATTGTATCATATATGTCCTGTACTATGCCATATATGTGATGCATTATACAATATCTATCCTGTATTATTCAATATCTACCCTGTATTCTACAATATTTGTCCTGTATTGAAGAATATCTGTCCAGTATTATACCTTATCTGTGCTGCATTATACAATATCTGTCTTGTATTGTAACATATATGTTATGTACCATACCATATATGTGTTGTATTATACAATATCTCTCCTCTATTATTCAATATGTCCTGCATTATACAATATTTGTCCTGTATTATACCATATCTGCCATGCATTATACCATATCTGTCCTGTATTATAAAATATGTCCTGTATTATACAATATATGTTCTGTATTATACCGTATATGGCCTGTATTATACAATATGTCCCGTATTATACAAAATTTGTCCAGTATTATACCTTATCTGTTCTGTATTATAGAATATGTTCTGTATTTTACCATAAATGTCCTGTACTATACCATATATGTACTGTATTATACAATATGTCCTGTATTATTCAATATCTGTGCTGTATTATTCAATATATGTCCTGTATTATACAATATATGTCCAGTATTATACCTTATCTGTGCTGCGTTATACAATCTGTCCTCTACTGTTATATGGAATATGGAATAGGTCTTTGGATTATGGACGCAGATATTCTCTAATGGACGACGTCTGAATTATGGATGACGGACTAGACGCTTGTAATCGCATCACTTTCCGTCCCGTTCCAGAGTTCATCGCCAAAAATGAGGCTGTGCGCCAAGGTCCTTGTGCTCGATGTTTGTACTTTATCCCTGCATTAACAGACTTTGTTCGTGGCCTTGATGACGGCATCCTGTTATGTCCTGTACGAGCTATGCGTCAGTACTTCACTCGTACCGACCCTGTTCGGGGATCTCGTTGACTGTTATTCCTGTCTGTTTAGCCAGCTGCAGTTCGTGACATCACCAAGAATACTGTGGCTTCGTGGTTGAAGAAGACCATTAAGTGGACATATCAACTCGCCCTTGACGCTTCCCCACTTCTGGCATCTGCTTCTTCCCATGAAAGTCATGCCATTGCTCCATCATGGCCTTTATGGAAGAACTTATCCTTGGATGACATTGTCCAATCGGTCAACTTACAGCATCATCGCAGCTAGTCAGCCAACTCACATGTCCACCACAGTACATGATCGCCCCAGCAAGTCGGCCAGCAGCCAACCCAGAAGACATCTTACAAGATGAGTATTACTTTTAGGTATATTCGTATCACTAACAAGGGATTAAAGTACAGAGAGTTGCCGTAAGACGGCAATTAATATTATGGACACCCTGTATTCGAAAGTTGCCTGGTATGTACATGACCGTTCTTTCCGTTTTACATTGCTTACCACACGAGTACCCACAGCGCCCCAGGCCCGGGTTCTCTCGTCGGGTAATATTGTGTGCCACATCCACGATCACGGTTTCAAAAAGGACAAGTAATTAGTGGCCACATCCACAATCTTTTACTGATTGTACCCCACGAGTACCCACAGCGTCTCCGACCCGGGTTCCCTCTGGTTGAGTATTTAGTGTGCCACATCCGTGATCATCTCAGCGGTTACTCTGCGAAACTACAGGAACTACAAAAAGGTCGAGGTCCCTACCTCCATCTGTTGGTAGTGTGGCATAGCAACAGCAGGTAGATTTGAGCAATAAATATTAAACATTCATAATCAAAGTTACCATTTATTATCAAATCAAACCTTCTATTGCTTTGATTGCCCACCCATCCTACCCCTCACTCTACGGCCTTGCATAGACACACACTACAGGCTACAGTAGAAAGAAAGAGGAGGTTTTCATGTGAGCACATGGAGCAGAGTAACCCGGCTGAACTCCCTAAGGGGAGAAACTTTTATTCTGCAATTGGATCTCCTGGAGGAGGATATAGGCATAGCAATAGCAGGTTTGATTTGATAATAAATAATAACATTGATTAAAAATGTTTAATGTCTAGGGTCTCGAATGACGATAAAAATATTATCGAAGTAGCCAGAATAATCCTTCAACGCTAAACAAGTCAATTAACTTCCGCCATTATAAAAAGTTGTCACGTTGACAATAAATGGGAATAAATGTGTCAGTGATTTAGCTACAATTGATATCAAACTCTGCCTAATATGAGCTACATGTAACATTGAAGGATAAAACCCAATAAGAACTCAACTCTAAAAATTAACACTAAACATACTTATCTCACAGTAGACCGGGGCACACAAAAGTAGCTCCAACAATATCACTTTTTTTTCAACAAACAAACAACTTCCAAATAGTTTAAAATCTAATCCTCGCTCAATCGACTATTCCTCTAACTAGCTGCTCGATAAAAAGAATGCCTTACAATCGCAAAATCCATACAGTTAAGTAAAATTTGTTTGGTTGTGAGATTCTCGCGGCATATGATGCACATCGGATCTTCTTCATTTTTTAGTTGATATCCATGCGTCAGTCGAGACTGACCAATTGTGCAACTCCCGATAAAAACTTGAATGAAACGTTGGTAAAATCTATAGTTGGTTTGAATTCGTGAAGCATGTTGTTAATTTGAATACTCCATGATAATTGAAAGAGTTCCCTCATATACAAGCATACGAGACCCAAAATCACTCAGAGGGAATACAAGCGGGATCACCTGTTCATATTAGATCCGCCTGTTCATCTGCTTTAGCTTCTGCGCCCGCTCTTATATTGTCCTATTTGCCGACATGGCTAGTGGACAAAAAAAGTAAAACTGTTTGGTGATTGAGAATGTTTTAGGATAATTGATGACCTGATGACCTGTTCACATAGGTCTGAAAGCATGATGAAGATTCAGAATACATGGCATGCTGTCTTCCTTCGCTACGTATCATACCTTCCAGCGCTGTTAAAAGAGCTTCACATGTAGCTTCAGCAGTGAAAATAGAACTGTTTTCTGGTAATCGATATGATCCCTATTTCGCACCATAGACGGCATTGTATGCTACTTCGTAACCATCCTTGAAATTGTCTGTGAAGTCGCATATGACGCGAATTTTGCTCGTAATATATCATACTCCTTTTTGATACACGAGTTCATTTGTATCAGACTTCTTGCATCTACCTTTGGCTTGATCAACTGTCAAGGGGGATGACAAAATTCAGTTTGCAAAATGCAAGGTCAATTTCGGCTGCCTCAATATGTTCTGTAATACGAATTCCAAGCAGCGGAACAAGACTCGTCGTTTTAGAGTACAGAACCTCATGTTGGGGATCACAAACACAAGAATAAGCATGATTTGTACGGTGTGGTGGTTATTTTGTGACATAAGGTAATGACAATTTGATTGTTCGAATAATCAAAAGAAAATTCCTTTGCTTTCACGTATAAACTTTCTTTGAGAGCTGTTTTGAGAGCTCAGAGGCAGCGTGTCACTTCATGAGGCAGAATATAGATCTATTAGGTTTAAGTTGCTCCTATTATAGAATTTTAGTGTCTTATCATTTGATTACGTGAATGTGATAGACAACGGGGATGTTCTCCATATAACCCTGTTTTCCGTAAGTTCGTCTTCAGTCAAAGCCAAAGAACTACAAGACAACTCGTTGTGATGATAGAGGTTGATGTTGTATTACTTCTGCATCATAACATAGACATTGGTACAGCAAATCAAAGATATCCTGAAAACGTCCGTACAGATTGAAGCCAAGATGTTATTGCTTGCTCATTGTGAAATTACATTGAATTTTATACAGTAAAACAAATAAGCACTTGAACCAGAGGCTGGTACAAAACCCTTGACTCCAGGATTTGTAACAATTAATTAGGGACCTGCCGGATTGACCACTTGCCACTGGTGGTTAATTAAACACAGCTGTGGCCTGTCCTGGTCACTTCAATACCGTACTATATTCATGTAGGCTCTAGCTTACATACTAACAGAAGACCTTTATCTTTCATCTCTACAGTATACAATGTAAATCGAGTTATGTTTCATGTACCAATTAAATCTTAAGTGCCATCCCTTTGCTTCTACCAGACACCGTTTTGCTTGATATGATTCGCTTCAACTTAGCCAGGCCTGCTATAATTGACCTGATGTGTCAAATCCAAATCTCTGGTCTGGATCGTTATCAACACAAGTGTATACCCGGTTCAGCATTTCCTGGCTTCCGCTTAATTAGCAGAGAAATGCTCTCAAACGTACAAACGCTCGAACTGACATTTTAACCGAACTGATTAAGGTGAATGTGAAATTGACAAGATACATATATGATCAAAATATTTATTATCTCATTCCATATTTTACACACCTCCGTTACCACAAGTTAATTGTTCTCCCAACAACAATTAACTCATATATATCCATCGATATATAGCAAATATCATATGGTATCGTGCCGGAAAAATGACCTATAATAGATCGGTTACAATTTAAAAATCAAAAACAGATACATCAGATACCAATGAATGAAAATGAAAAGATTAATTGACATGTTCCAAATATTATAATAGCAAGACAAACAAAAGCAAAATTATCAAATCATGAATTAAAACTAGATTAAAATAAGTCATTAAAAGGATGGTCAGGAAAAATATAAAACCAAGTACTAAATTTCTCAAAATTAATCAAGGCAAATGTGAAAATCAAAGAAATATATGCGAGGCGTCCCTCTATATCCCTCTAAATTCCACATATCGACATCCAACTCACTTGCGCTTTGCGCGTTTTGGGAGACGCTGTGTTCTGAGGCAGCTGCTGTTGGTCCATAGCACTGTGGTCGAACGTGGAATGAAGGATGACGGCAGTGGTGTCTGGCTTATAGTCGTTTCACCTGGTTGGCAGCGACCCAGGAATTGAAGGAACTGGGCCAACCTTGCCATTTGACGAAATGAAACAGTTTGCCACGTCGGCGTTCAGTTTTCAAAATCTGCTCCACCGTGTAGTAGTCTTGCTGTGTTTTTACGACAGGCTGTAATTCCGTCTCGTAAAACGTCCCTAGCAACGGTTCCCCTTGAAGATTTTCCAGTTCATTGACTCGCTGCTGTCGGGGTAGGCTCCGTTTAATCAGGAAGTGCTCATCGCTCCAGTTGGGCGAGTAACTTTTCTCGAACTTGCCCTTGACTTTACTGATCCGTACAGGGTCCCCGACCTTGTACACCGCCTTCGTCGTTCGCTGCGATGGCCTGGGGTACAAGACACGCCGGACTTGGGCTTCATTGCGTTGGGTCACGGTAATGGGGGCTCTCCCTATACTCCGAGGATAGGCTCGATTGTAACCCCTCACCAGTTTCGGGAGAACATCGATGTACCGCCTTGTATTCTTATAGGTGAAATATTTATACATGCGGCCTTTGAATGTCCTGTTGAACCTTTCCACCACGGAAGCCTTGGTCTCGTTGTACGTATGGAAGAAAAACACCTTCTGGGCTTTCAGAAACTGTTGGAACGGTCTGTTGAGGAATTCCGTGCCTTCGTCGGTTTGCAAATACAAAGGTTTGCGCCCGGTCTTGAAGATGTCTTTGAACGCCGCTATGAGATTCGCCCCCGTTTTCGTCCGGATGGGTACCACCCACGCATACTTGGATAGGATATCGATGCACGTCAAGATATACCGATTCCCATCGTTGTGTTTGGCAAAGGCGCTCATATCGACCAAATCCGCTTGCCACTGGGCATCTATTCCTCCCACGATGACCCGGTTCCGTACAAAATGGCGACGGACAGATCGATGTAAGGTATGGGTGTCTTGTTTTCTTAACCAATCTCGGACTTGGGCACGTTGTATCCCCTGGGGTTTGGCCGCTCGATAGAGAGCCGACAATGCACTATAGGCCGCCGGACTGTCGAGACTGTAGTATAAGTTATCCAACACCTTCTCCCAGCGCTTCATGGTGGCACAATGATGATGGACCCTGGCTCTATCGTTTATTTATAACGGGCATATCTTAGGCCGGAGTTTCTTTCTGATTTTCTTCATTGGCTTCCACAGTGTGCATGGTAAATGACCAGTCCAACTCGTCTGATGACCGCTTGATAAGCACTTCATCCACATCTACCACGGCATCTTCCAATGCAGACCATAGATCAGGGTGAAGGGTAAAATGCACTGTACCCCCATCTAGCCGAGCCAATTGAGCAAAGAAAGGGCCGCGTCGGATGTACACATCGTGACACAAGTGGATGAGATCGCCGTCCAGTTCACCAGACAACACCCGTTTGAATTTGGTCCAGCCCTCTCGGGACAGACGAATGTGAGCCGGGCACGGTTGTGTAGGGTCCGCATCACAGATGTCTCCCACCACCTCCTCCATGATATCGACCGTATCCGCATACACGTGCAGGAATCCCTCGGGGGTCAGGCTGAGATACGCCAGTATCATATGCTCCGCCATGGCAGTACGTGAATGGTACCAGAGTTGACTGTCTCCCGTATTTATAGGGACAACCCCGTGAGATCAAAGGATCAGGTTGTCATGTCTCTGGGCTGACTGAGTCTAGCCGGGTAATCAATGGCATCGTCGTCGGGTTCATGGCTAGACAGTTGTTCATTGGGTTATGCCGCGGCTTCTCTCAGGGCACGAGCCCACTCCAACTCGTCTGATGACCGCTCGTCTGGTGTAAACAGCTGGTCCACGATAGGCACCACTTTCTCGAAGGCTATCCACAGATCGGGGTCTAGGATGAAGCTTTGCGTAGGATCTTGGCAGCGGCCCAGGCGTGGGAAGAAGGGTCCACGGTATACGTAGATGGCATTGTCTATGTGGATTACGTGTCCATCGAGCTCGCCGCTCAACACCCGTTTAAATTTGGTCCAGCCGTCACGGTGTAGCGTCACCGTATTCGATACGGCCTCAGCGGGCGACCAGCAAACATCTCCACGGTCTTCCACGAGGGTGACTTTATCTTCATAGACGTGTAACCCCATCCGGGGTGTAAGGGGCAGGATGGCTCGTAGGACGGCTAGTAGGACGGGTGACATGCTTGCTCCAATGACGATCGTTGAATGATGCACACTCTGTCTCACCCTCGTATTTATAGTCAGGTGCCACTGTCAATACCACAGCACCAGGGTCAATGGGGCACAGACTATTGTGAGGCCAACCAGCCGGCGCTGGTTCCGGCGTGAGGGGCTCGTGGTCCATAGCCCGAGCATCAAGGATGGCTGTCATAGTCCAGTAGTGGTGAGTGATGGCACACCTCTCCATCGAGTGCACTCTGTGGAGGACCGCTTCTGTGAACTCGTTCAGGATCTGGCGTCGCCCCTCGTTGTCGTCGTCATCTGTAAACATGGACCGAACCACCGCTCGGTAACCCGTGAGTGAATTCACCGCGGTGGCATGCTGTAAAATGCGAGTCGCATAGGGCTGGATCTCCGCCATGGCTCTGCAACCATAGAAATGAAGGTGTAGGATCCAGAGGGACGTGTTTTATAGACCAGGTCACACATGCGCGCCTAAACGTCGGGTGTAGTCCGTGATACGTACTATTCTGATGTGTTTGTCCAAAAAAGAGAACAAGAACAACACAGATTACAGATCAATCCTTTTATTATGCGTGAACATCATAGAAATGCATGTACTGTCTGTGTGGGTTTTCCACAATGGCGGTCACCTTCCGCCATTAGCCGCCATTTTTCCACAATGGCGGCCACCTTCCGCCATTAGCCGCCATTATCCGCCATTTTCCAACAATGGCGGTCAGACAAGTCTGGACATGTTCAAAGGTCACGCTCCATTCACCCAAACCGGAAGTGACATCATTTTTACATCCGGGCACTTCGCGTCTGCGCCTCCATTGGGGTATGTATGAGGGTCTTCATGCGCGTGCGCGCAATGCGGCTCAGTCGTACACCAGTACACCAGTCTTAATCCTCGACTTGGGGTAGAGTGTGCTAAAAATAGATTACCAGCTAGCGTGCTAGAAAAGGGAAGCGGCCTTGCCGTTTCATCAGACACTCTGTCAACCACCAAGATGTTCACTTGCACAACTTGCCAGAAGCAGTTTACGCCCAGAAGATTTACGACGCCACGAGGCCTCCATCCACAACGGCGCACGGTATACTTGTATAACCTGCGCACGGTCATTTAATCGGGAGGATCAGTTAATGCACCACGAACGTTCAATTCATGGGCCACCCAAGCGTCCATGTAAGGATTGTGGTCAACTCTTCAAATGACGCAGTCAGTTGCTGCGACACCAACGGTTGATTCATGCCCCGGTACAGAGTCATACGCCTGACAACATCGAACATTTTCTGGGCGATTCCACCAAGATGTTCACTTGCACAACTTGTCAGAGGCAGTTCACTCGTCTAGATAATTTACGACGCCACGAGGCCTCCACCCACAACGATGCACGGTATACTTGTATATTCTGCGCAGGGTCATTTAATCGGGAGGATCAGTTACTGCGCCACGAACGTTCAATTCATGGGCGACGCAAGCGTTCATGCGAGGATTGTGGTCAACTCTTCAAACGCCGCAGTCAGTTAAGACGGCATCAGCGTTTGGTTCATGGTCCGTCTCTACGGTTTGAGCGACAACTTCCTACTGAAGAGGAACCGCGGAAGGTCAGGCCCAGTGAAGATAAGCCCGGGGAGACGAACGCCAATGGTGATGTGATGAAGGAGAGTCCGCCTATACCCACAGTTCAGAAGAGCCTGGGTATCCAGCCGGACCCCAGCGTTACGGTTTCGAGTCATACGCCTGATAACATCGAACATTTTCTGGGCGATCTCTTACAGGACAGCCATCCAGTGAGTGACATCGATCGGCGCCATTGGTCCATGACACGGCACTGTGTCCACCCTCATGGCCCTATCCAAGATATTTACAATTTTCCACTGACCAACCGCACCCGTCTACGCAGCTACGTGGAAGCCATCTTCAAAGATCAAACTACGGCCTTCAAATTGAATGTCGCTTTCGGATACATCTTACGTCACAAAAAGACGGGCCAGTTACGGTATTATTATCCCGGCAATAATATCTATGTGTCTGACCAGCCGTTCACTATCATTAACCGGAGGTCACTAGAGACGATGCTGGAGATACTGAACACCGTGGAACCCTTGAGATGGGCACATCGTCAACGCCCCAACATACAATGGGTGGTAGAGAGGGTAACCAATATCACGTTTTTCCTGACCAAGCTGACCGACCACCGCCATCGGTTGAATGCGTCACCCGCGCACTGATGAATACCATAACATGCCGCACATACTCTCTATGTCTACATGCTGATCGTTGAATTGAGCTCAGTAAACCCTTGTACCTAATGTGTCGGTGCGTTAAATAATAAAACACGATGTTTGATATTTCAGTTTGTTTTGCTGTGAATATACTAAACATACCCAGAGCGGTTCCCCCAGCTTGGGTGTGATGTAACATTGAGGATAATAAAATATATAAACATTGCTGAACTTGTTGTTATTCACGACAACCGCTATCCGATTGTATAATACTCCGCGCGCGCGCGCGCACTGCCGGTGATGACGCGCGTGTGCGCTGCGGCCGGGGCGGGGCGGGGCGGGGCGGGGAAACACCCTGGCGGTTGAACATCCGGACGTGTAAGGGGAAACATTAGGAACTCTTCTATGTTTGGAGGTAGTTTTAGTGAAAAACCCGGAAGTGACGTCACAACCCCCACGTGACCTGCGCAGCAGAATGGAAACGACACCCTAGTGTAACTCCCTCACCTAGGCTTCACATGGATACCTCACTCGATCCCATCGACCCACTAGGGGCCCACCTACACCCCAACACGTCTATTTCTATACTACGGCCAGACTGCGCATGCGCAGAATGCCGATAGTTCAACCCCACACCCAGCCCATCAGATGCCCCTTCACGAATGCTTCACTTTGATACCTCACTCGACCCCATTGGACCATTCGTGGCTCCCCTAGCTCCAAAACGTCTAGCGGGACCCATACAGGGTCCAGTTTTCGACACTAGGTGACCACATCCCGACAAAATGGCCAGTTTTTGACACCGGATGTCACGCCATCTTGAACATACGTGCCGCCATCTTGGATATGTCCCATAATGCACCGGGTCAAAATACTCGCTTCTGATTGGACGAGAGCTCCGTGGCGGATTTGAAATACTCGCTTCTGATTGGACGAGAGCTCCGCATTGCATCTGCGCATGCGCAGAATGATATTCCTACCGCACACCCAACCCATCAGATGCCCCTTCACCTAGGCCTACCCCAATGGTGACAACGCCCGAGCCGCTAGTCCAGTCAGATGCCCCTTCACATAAGCTTCACTTGGATACCTCACTCGACCCCATCGGACCATTAGTAGTTCCCCTAGCTCCCAAAACGTCTATTTCCATACCCTTGGGCCACCGCGATTGCGCAGAATGCCGATATTTCAACCCCACACCCAGCCCATCAGACGCCCCTTCACATAAGCTTCACTTTGATACCTCACTCGACCCCATTGGACCATTAGGGGCTCCCCTGGCTCCAAAACGTCTATTTTCATACCCTTCGGCCACCGCGCATGGGCAGAATGCCGATAGTTCAACCCCACACCCAGCCCATTAGATGCCTCTTCACATAAGCTTCACTTTGATACCTCATTCGACCCAATCGGACCATTTCATCTAGGGACTGCTCTTTCTCCGCGGAAGCTTTTTCCCGAGACCGAATCACCGCCAAAACCGCGGCCAGACCGCATCACCGCGGATGAATACATCCTGAATACATACCCTGCAGCAAATGGAACTCTCCTGGATTGGATGCCGCCATCTTGGTCCCACTCCCACAGCCGCCATCTTGGTCCCACTCCCACATCCGCCATTTTGGTCCCCCTCCCACAGCGGCCATTTTGGTCCCACTCCCACAGCCGCCATTTTGGTCCCACGCCCACAGCCGCTATTTTGGTCCCACTCCCACAGCCGCCATTTTGGTCCCACTCCCACAGCCGCCATTTTGGCCCAACTCCCACAGCCGCCATTTTGATCCCACTCCCACAGCCGCCATTTTGGTCCCACTCCCACAGCCGCCATTTTGGTCCCACTCCCACAGCCGCCATCTTGGTCCCACTCCCACAGCCGCCATTTTGGTCCCACTCCCACAGCCGCCATTTTGGTCCCACTCCCACAGCCGCCATTGTGGTCCCACTCCCACAGCCGCCATTTTGGTCCCACTCCCACAGCCGCCATTTTGGTCCCACTCACACAGCCACCATTTTGGTCCCACTCCCACACTTGCACTCAGTGACCCCTCCTCCCGCCTCGTTTCCGCCCCAAATGACCTCTACATCCGGGTGAAATGTGGCTCAGATCGCTCTTACACTACTACTAAGATATCAATCAGAAAATAATCGTCCCATGTATCTCTACACGTGTGGCAAGTTTGATTGTGATATCAAGAAATGAAAAATTAAGCCCCAATATCGAGCTATGCCGCCGAAATATTATATCAGGTTGGTCAGAAGATGAATAATAGAACACGCGTCGTAGTTTTCATGGCAAATATAAAGTTACATGCCGATTCTTTCTAACTTTTATATAGGATTTCTAGAAGAACTGTTCCCTCAGAGTGCAAAAATGGGGAGCAAGGCATCCAAAGCAAAAGAGGAACCCTCGCCCATCGATGATATCGAAAGTCCAATACCTGAAGAAGAAGTTCGCGAACTAATCAGGACATGTAAAATAGCCGGTTTCAATGCTGTCGTCGACGAGATCATAAAGAAACAGAGTGCCTGGAAAAATTGTCCTGTAAACATAGCGGTCACTGGTGAAACCGGTGCAGGGAAATCGTCATTTATTAATGCTATGAGGGGTCTCAACGCAGATTGTGAAGGCGCAGCTAAAGTTGGCGTTACAGAAACAACAACTCACCCAGAGAAGTATCCTCACCCGGATAACTCCAATCTCCTGTTCTGGGACCTTCCTGGAGTTGGCACCATGAAATACAAACCGGACGACTACCCGGAAAAAATGAAGTTCGAAAAGTTCGATTTCTTTGTGATTGTTTCCAGTGGAAGGTTCAGTATGAACGACATCAAACTTGCCCTTGCAATAAAGCAGCGGCATCAGCGGTTCTGTTTCTTCCGCTCAAAATTCGAGGATGATCTACGAAACGATAAAGCCGCTCATCCAAATACGTTTGAGGCCGAGAAAACAATGGAGAATATGAGAGACGACATCACCATCAACTTCAAGCAAATGGGAACCGAAGATATGGCATCCTTCATTGGGGATAGTTATGCCCCAGAAAAACACGAATTCCCAGCCCTTTTGAAGTATATTATAGATGGCTTACCAGAGCTACAGCGGGTTGCCTTCACTTTTTCTCTGCGTGGTCTTTCTGCCATTATACATGGTGAGAAGGAGAAGGCGCTGATAAAACGTGTCTGGATAGTTGCCTTGATTTCGGCTGGGGCTGGAGCTATTCCTGTCCCAGGACTAAGTTTTGCAGTAGATATAGGTATTCTCATACACGAGATAAAGTTCTATCGGGAGCAGTTCGGTCTGGATGGCAATTCTATCCGCGAGTTAGCGAAACGTGTAGGTAAAGATCCCAGTCTGCTGTGTAGTCAAATCAGGTCGGCCTATGGACAAGACTTAACAACAAAAGCCGCTATTGCAGCACTTGGAGCATCGCTTAAGGTTTCCGCGATGGCTATGGCTGAATTTGCGGCCTTAATTCCTCTCATCGGAAGTTATGTAGCTGCCACAGCATCGTTCACCACAACGTCTACTTTCCTCAGATTACACTTGAGAGATATGAGGATAGATGGGGATCGTGTTCTAGCAAAAGCTTTCGAAATATAACCGGGGAATATGTCCGTCTCGTCTGTGATGATGGTGGGTCAAAATTTTATCAGATGATTTCTCATGCATACTTTGGCGAGGTAAATTTTAACCGTAACAAACTTGAGTAACCTCAATACGGAACTCTACTACAAATGATTACACTCTTAATAAAATGAAAGTATCATGCTTAACATTATAAACGACCACATTATATCAAGTGATATAGGATAATGTTCAAAAAAGTGGTTTATTCAACATTATAGTACTATGTCAGGAGCACATCTGTTGGGAAAATAACACTTGTAAATCAGTGTCTTGTGGATACGATCTTTCAAATGTGGACCCGGGGGTTCACACGAACGAGGGCTGACTAATGTATGTTGGGTGTCTATGTCAAACCAATAGTAGTATCAGTATTATTGTAAGGTCACGCTGACCTAAAATCGTTCATACTTCATGTAAGTATCACGAGACAATGCATACAATAGCCAAGTCTGGGGACAAAAATGTGTCTAGACCTGTGCCTTTTCAGCGACACAAAGACCCTGACAATAGTTCCTACATGAAGTATCGACCCCTAAAATACAATCATTGACAACTACATTTCTTTTGTTACATGTAGCGGATATACGAGAATTAGACGATGTGCGAAAACAAATTAAGGTCAAGGATCAAGGTCATTTTGCCCAAACACGAGGAACTCATTTATGATGGGAAAACAAACTTGAGTAGATAAAGTGGGATACGGATACTAGGTTTCAAAATTAAGTTCAAAGGACAAGTTAAATGTGACCCCCATCAACAGTAAATTAATCCACAGATGTTAGGACTCCAAGGATGTGTAATGTAATCAAGCCGGTACAAGATTTAATAAAGCGAACAAATAACCTGTTGAGATACGAAACACTGAGGTCAAGGTCACTGGACCAAAATCAGGATATAATGGATAATCACATTACTGTACGTGGGTGCAGAATGGGAAGGGGTGTGTCTGGTATCAAGAGTGAGGTCAAACATCATAGGGCGAGGTCACTGATCACCAACAACGATCAAAGCAAGAAAGACTCGCATATTATTTGTTAATAAGGTGACTCATTTTTAAAGGCTCTTATTTACATGAGCCTTCATACCTCCCTAGTAATTCTCCGAAGCCCCCTTACCCAATTATCGGGCTCCCTGCGGAACCCATAATACTACTGGCCGAAGGGATTGACCTCCGATGGGATTCTGGGCAGCCAGTTTTTACGACCGTGCGACCAATAAAAATCGAAGGACGAAAGCGAGCCACTTCACTCTAACCGACGGAAGAAAATAATTAAGCAGAGTATATGTATAGTTAACTACTTCACTGGCGAAAGTCAGACCAGGTTAGGTTCCCACCACTAATATCGTATCTTTAGAACGTCAAAGTTTCTTTGTTAGACAAAAGCGAAATAGGTCCAGGTTTTAGCGAGGATATGTATCCGTGTATATGTATATGCAAAGTTCTGGGCCCCCAGTAAGCGTTGTCCAGTCAGATCATTGGCTTTTTATGGAAGACGAATAAGGACATTTCGCAACCTCGTTCTATCACATTCATTACCATGAGGCGAGGTTACGAGATTGCGAGAGACTGCGAATCGACAGAGCGAGGTTACGGGCAAGAGAGGAGCGCAAGAGAGCGAAGCGAGACAGCGAGACTATGTTAACCTCGCAATCTCGCTTCGCTCTCTCGGAACCTCAATCCCCCTCAATCTCGCTACCGCCCAACCTCGCTCCCTGATGCCTCGCAATCTTGCTACCTTTCAATCCCTCTACCACACAATCTCGCAGTCTTGCTCTCTCTCTACCTCGGAATCTCGATCTCAATCCGATCTCTCTGCCTCGCAATCTCGCTGTCTTGCTCTCTCGTAACATCGCAATGTCGTTGCCTTGCAACTTCACAGATTCGCAACTTCGCCACCTCTCTTCTTCGCAAACTGACTCACTTGCAAATTGTAAATTGAGGGATTTGTAGATTATTTTTCCACGTTGTTATACAACCTAAGTCTTTCAAGACGAGGTAGCGAGGTTGCGAGGGAGCGAGACTATGCGTCTCCGAGATAGCGACAAAGTGAGGTAGCGAGATTACCAGATAGCGAGGGAGCGAGAGTGCGAGATTACGATGTAGCGCGACTGTGAGGGAGCGAGGTAGCGCGATAGCGAGGGAACGAGAGCGCCAGACTCTGACGGAGCGAGTTTGCGAAAAAGTGAAGCCAGGGAACAAAGTTGCGAGAGAGCTAAGCGATGTTGCGAGAGAGAGAGGGAGAGAGATCGAAAAGAAGGAGCGGGGTTGCGAGGACTGCGAAGTGGTGAGGTTGCGAGATTTGGAGGTAGCGAGGTTGCGAGACTGCGACGGAGCAAAGCGAGGATCGAGGTTGCGAGGTCTCGTTCTCTCGCTCCCTCGCTTCGCTCTCTCGATTCCTCGTTTCACTTTCTCGCATCCTCACTCCTACTCAATCCGGCTCTCTCGCTTTGCTCTCTCGCAATCTCGCAATCTCGCCAAATGGAAATGAGGCCGAGGGAGCGAAGATGTAAAAGGTCTTATCCGACTTTCATACTTTCGACCAAAATTGTGGCTGGACGGCGGAACTAGGAGCACAGAGAGACAATTTGCAGAATGTTAGCGTTATATGTACATTGTGATTTTTATGAGAAAAATGGCTGTTTTTAGCGATGTCCGCTTTTTGGTGGAATTCATGATGAACATCTACAATAACAGCAGTATTGCCGGAGGAGGAGGAGTAAAAGTGTCCGCAAATAGTAATTTTATTCATCAAAGGCGGACTCCATATTAACACCAAATACAAAAGCGGAAGCCTGTTATGCGGAATCTGAGGTTGACTTCTCGTTTAATCAGGGATGAAAGTACCGGCCAAAGCTGTTTGTTCTTTCCAGGTCCCTCCTCTCTCTGAGTGAATATAAACGCACTATGTATCTACTTTTATAAGAGATTTACTGGTTATCACGATTAAATAATTCAACAATAATGTTTTGTCGCTTGTATAATAATTATTCAACAATAATTATTATGTTTTGTCGCTTGTATAATAATAATTCAACAGTAATGATTATGTTTTGTCGCTTGTATAATAATAATTCAACAATAATGATTATCTTTTGGCGCTTGTATAATAATAATTCAACAATAATGATTAGCTTTTGGCGCTTGTATAATAATAATTCAACAATAATGATTAGCTTTTGGCGCTTGTATAATAATAATTCAACAATAATGATTATGTTTTTTCGCTTGTATAATATCTTTTGGATTTGATTGTGATGCCGATACATTTCTAGCACGAATTCAAAACTATTGTCAAATGAAAATATAGATTGATTTTGTTATATTCATGATTAATAACAATATATTAATTAATATAATCAAGAAAACATTACGTTGATTTATTTATTTCCATTGTATCATAGAACAAATATGATAATTAGTTAGTTATGAACTTTGAAACTTTGGTGAAAGTTATAAACAGAAATATTTTCATGTAATGATTGTGTGTTAAATGCATTTTCACATTAAGCTGGTGTTATAAAAAAGAACACAGGCAGGTGAATCTCAAAGGTTATGGTTCAATAATTACGTCCTCGATAATAGAAATGGACAATATGAACAGATAATACGGATACATGTATGACAATACATAGATAGATAGTTTCATGCAGTTAATGAATTTGGCGTGGGGAAAAATGTTTATTTGTATGATGTATATGTGTATACGAGTCGGAATGCATCATATAATAATGGCGAAATTGCCCAGTCAAACAAATATAGGATGTCAGTTATTTCCCAAAGAGGATAAGCTACGGGAGAGAACTATATTGGGGTGATACAGCATTAGGGTGATTCGGCATGGTAACAGAATCGATTTCTGTGAGTCATCCCACTCGAGACAGTTTAGGTCAACAGGGATCTGCCAGGTTAAGATATATGAACTTTTGAGAATTATTTGAACTAAGGAAGAAGTGATATTGGATAGTTAGGTCATCATCTTCCAATCAGACATAAACACATATGTTAGAATAATTAAATAGGTCATGTAGTCCCCATACAAATACCAAGTGATGAGCAAATATTTGACCAATGGGTGAGCATGGAAATGACGAAATGCCGGAGAATAGCATAAGCCTTTAGGGGCTTTGGTCGGTATAAATAGGGAAAGTTAGAGTAGAGCGGGAAACACTTTTGCGGGGGACTCTTTAGCGGGAACGTAAACTGGTTATACAGACTTCCAGGTCTTCAAAAATGGACAAGCAAGGAATTGGATAGAAATGCAAGAGAAAAAGGGAGTTGTTAAAGAACAGGTTAGTTTGGTTTATTTAATAATTAAGGTTTTCTATGACCCTATCTTAGAGGGGTGACTTATTGTATATGACAAATGTATGTTTTAATATTATGGTATTGTAGTAAAGATAGGAGAATAGTGTTGGTATCAGTAAAAAGAGAAATCATTGGAAAATCGTACTACAAAATGACTTGTTCCCTTATTTAATCTGAAAGCAGAGTATCTACACGGCATGGCAGATATCGTTTAAGCCATATCCCCACTGCCACAAAGCGCACGATTCTGAGTACCTCTTTGCAAAGCCAAGCGAGTTATTTTTGTGATGCGGAGCCTTCTGGTCTTTCGTACAGAGCCAATCTGGGGCTTTCCAGGGAAACCTCAAATTTGTCACATGGTGTTAGAACATATCCGGGCAGATGGTGGATTGGTTTTGCGATTTTTGCCGTGACCGTACAAAATTTTAGAGATTAGCTTTTTCTAATTCACGAGTCATGATTTCTTTATTACTTGTTGGATTGGTTCAGCGGTTTTTGCCGTGGCCGTGCAAAATTTTCGAAATTACTTCTTCCATTTTAACCGTCATGATTTCTCAGTTTGTCTGGGTGGTGTTTGGTGATGATGGGAGAGATAGTCCCGAGTTAAGGAGAATACATGTACAGAATATAATTGTACGTGACGAAGGGGTTTCTTCTGATCAGGGGATATTAAATCCGGAGCCTGAATTTGGTCAGGAGGTAGAGCACGACCCACCGCAGATATTTCTGAATGATAATGCAACAAATAATGTAATTCAGGGGGAAGAATTTGAAGAACCCATGATACATAATGAAGTTCAAGGAGAGGAGCCTGAGGAACACTTACAAAATCTTGACGAGCCGGTAGAATTAGAAAATCTTCCGGGACAATTAGAAAATCTTGGGGAGCCCTTAGAAAATTTTGGGGAGCCATTAGGAAATCTTGGGGAACCAGTAAAAAATGCTGGGGAACCATTAGCAGATCCTGTGATAGAGCAGGCACATCTTGACAGCGATGAAGAGGAGGCCCCGCCCGACCCATTTGAGTATGACCTTTTTGTAGATCAATTAGTTGATAATCCGGAACTAGTAAATGAACTTGTTGATGAGGCTATCATAAATGCAGATCTTGTGCATAACGAAGAAATAACTATGGATATGTTAAATGCCACCTACCCTGAAAAATTCACGGGAAGTGACCATGAAGACGCTCGGCTTTGGTTACAAAAATTCGAAATATTTTTGAATTTAAATGGTATTCATGATGATCAAAAGGTACAACATTTTCGGCTCTTAATTAAAGATGCTGCGGAAATATGGTGCGCATATTTACAGGACGCTCAGCGCGAAGACTGGCCACGATTGCGCCAGGCTTTCGAAAACAAATATTTTAACATGAGACAGATGTTTAATTTGGAGACGGCTTTCTATGCCTTAAGGCAGGGCTCGTCACAGGCGACAAGCGCATTTATTGATTCAGTGTTAGCACTGGCCTGCCGACTAGGGAAAACACATGATGTAGCCAGGTTACAGATTATCCGAGGGTTGCGACCTGAACTAAGGTGCCAAGTGATAATGCAAAATCCTGTCGATTTGGCGACCACTGTCCAATGCGCCGAATTGGCCGAAATCGCTACATGGGTGGCGCAGGGCAGGCATCCAAAAATAGCAGGTTTAGACAATGTCTATGAGGCCAATTTAAAAGTAGAAATAGATGAATTAAAGGAACAGATAGCCGCTATTAGGAAAGAGTTACAAAGAAGGTTTAACGAACCGGTACGACAGAGGTATGTTGCCGAAACGCCTCGTTGTATGCAACCACACCCTACCACTTTTCGATGTGCGACGTGCAGACGAGTGGGCCATTATTCCACTCAATGTTTTAGAAATGTAAATCGGTTGCCAAATTTTCCCAGACAATGTCAATTAAGGCCTTATCAAGGTAATCGGCAACCAAACCAGAGTTATCAATATAACCAGAGACCGCGTGAGCGTTATGAGGGGTATCGACAAAATGGAAATGGACAAAATAGGAACCCTCAAGGTAATGGATATTACCAAAATCAAAACCGGAATAGGGGTGGCAGATCAACTGCTAGAGTACGGAAACGCCGTTATTATTATAGATCTAGTACAGGTAAACACAGTATTTCTATGACATGAGATGTAAAGACCCAGATATTAAAGTTGGATATATTGTTTATCTATGGTTACCAGTGACCCCTAAACACTTTTCGAAACAGTTAAATTCGAAATGGGTAGGTCCTTTTAGAGTCATTACTAAAGTTGGGTTGTTGAACTTTAAAATTAGGAATGTTCAATCAAATAAATTGGTCGAGAGTATTGTCCATAGCAACCGATTGAAGAAATGTATTGACCGCCACGTGGGCCCTACAAAGCCTTTGTTGAACCTTGTTCACCTTGCGGATGATGACGCACTTGATATTGATGAAAGTGAGATACCAGACGATAACTTTGTGACGAAGGGGACTAAGATAGTCGAGCCGTTACCCGTTATCCCTGAAGATTCAGAAACTATTGTAGTTAGTGTTGAGAAGCGAAATGGAGACGTAGGAGTGACCCCTACGCCCCAAGTTGACGAGACCGAACAGGCTCAAGACATTATTCAACCCGATCAAATAGATGATCTGGGACTTTTGAGAATGTCACGCAGCCAGTTCAAAACAAAGAAATGATTGTGGACCGAGGATATATCGTGGGAAAGGAAACAGTTACATCCATGATACCCAGGCCAACTGATGAAGAATTACTGCAAAATAAAGTTAGGACAATTGAGAATGTCTTAAAAGACAAGAAAGATGAAAATGGGAAGATCCATTACTATGTGATATACGCAGATCAGACAAATAAGAAAATTGGGACTTGGATTCCTGAAAATGAATTATCTATAGAAGATAAAGAAATAATTGCAGAGAAGAATGTTCGTATTTTAAGACAAGCTCCAAAAGTTTATGTTTAAAGACTCAGTAGAACAATGACTCACCAGGGATGAATGACCTCTGCTCCTATCCTCGTAGATTAATGTGTATATTAATGAGGGCGGTTGTTATGTTCTAGTGAGGTGCCAATTCACCTACAGACCGATAACATGAATCGTGATTTCCGTTCCGAAATTGTACAATATAGGAGAGAAAACATTGAACCAATTGAGATTGAATTAATAGTGGAGATAATTAGTTGTGTGATTGATTAGAAATTCCCAATGATAGTTGAGGTATAGTGATGATTTTGACCATGGATAAAGGTCTGTTTACACTATGTCAGGGTACTCTGTCCGTGATAACTATGGAAAAAGGACATGTCTAAATAATGGAAGTAATGAGCCATTGGAGAAATGAAGAGTGATGAAATATTTGATGTCGAATTTGAATACAAATTAGAGAAATGAATTCGTGAAATGAAGATTGAGCGCAGATTTCCATGTGGCGAGAATTGTGACTCATCACGTGTAACAGACGTCGCGACAAGAAGCAATACATGCGTAATTTACGGACAGAATTTTAGACATAAATATGAACAGTTAGCCCAAGAAATTTTCTGGAATGGTGTAATTACTAATCAACCTAGGTATATGTTATGGAACTGGAGCGCTCGGAAGTGTATAAAATGGCGGTAGCAAATTAAAGAGTGTATTTGGAGATTTTTATGGATATTGGGACCCAATCCACAAGTCCAAGGACGATGGGAACATTTTCTCCTCGACACATTGGGACAGTGGACAGCCAATAAATTGCATTGCCGATAACACAAACACGGTAGGACGAAGTAAAGTTGACTGTATTTGGATTGTTCAAAGCAATGGAATTTTAGCGGTTATACAAATATATATACGGAAACAAGAATTTTGCACAGTCTTTTCATTTCTGGGGCAAGAAATGGTGCTATGTTGATTTATGCGGATAATAAATGATATATTTTGTGGAATTGTGCTTATTAAACGCAACCTGGAAAAGGATGTTCTTTAGAAGGTATGCACTTAATTAGGTGGTATAATGACGTGGACATCTGCGGATAAATGATTTACAGGTTTAAACCCTGACTAATTTATGCCTAGGGTTAATTCGGTGAATTTTGACCGTACGCTGGCGGGTCGCTTCCCAGTTCCATTCAACCAGAATTCCTGAATGTCCGTTGGAGAGCCTAGTTGAACAAACTGATCATTCGTGCAGGCTGGGTATGGCAGAAATGCTGATAAAAATGCATCGGATGTTCGGTACCAACATCTGATTTTGTTTTTGTTGGACAAATCATTTAGCCAAAATTAGGGATTTCAAATCTGTGACCATAGTGGTTCACATTTTCTGACGATGAAAGCGAGTAATAATTTCCTAATTTCTGATAATAGGTTTGCGGAGAAATATTTTTCTCGCATGAATAAAGGTTAAAGCCCCAGGACGGAGTGATAATATTGATAAAAGTATATGGCAGAGATATGATGTTTGATGATAACAATTAAAGAGTTGAAATTTTTGGAGGTAGCGTTGCGGTGATAGTGTAACGACATTGGAAATCCACGAGACGTGGCTTTGTTCTGTATTTCGCGACGGCGTTGTGCCCAGACCAGTCATTTTATATAGAGAACATGGAAATATGATGAAATCGTTTGCACTAACAGTTCGTTGTGGCTCGGTAAATAAGTGTACCGAAAATTAATTGATATAGCTAGGTCGAACAGCCTAATTGATATAAAGACTTACATATATGTTTTCCAATCGATACGTTGCCTTGTGCATGAATGAGTTTATTCCTTGTCAGGAATATTAGAGAAAATTTCTCCTATCCTCAGCGATTGGTTTGTATACTAATGGAGGAAGGTAGCCATATTTTGTTTTTGTGGCCCTCCACAGACAAATTGGTCACCTGATTCGATGGATTCTATTTAATAATTCTAGGGTCTAGGACGAGAGTTTCCTTATGTTACATTTCATTGCAAACTGACAGATTACGATTACAGATAGTTGTTTGGATTATTGTAAAATTAATTAAACAATATGATAATTCTGGGTTATTGTCTGGGAAAGTGAATAGTGTGAGAATCTCTAGAACTAAGCGGAAGACATAATGTTGAAATTATGAAGATATATGATGATTATGTATTGTTTGATGATGAAATGTGCCCCATAACGATAATTCAGATTTGTAGAAAAAGAAGACCGGGAAAGGCTAGCGTAAGTATAGCCTAATTCTGCTTGTGTTTTGCAGATAAGAGATGAGACTCCCTGAAAACGTTGAAGGTCAAGTTTAACTGTTTCTTTCGATGAGCTGGGGCTAATGGTTGAAATGCCGATAGATTGTGTTCCAAATTTTGATGCATCGGATTTGAAGTTTTTCTATTGGAATATTCATTTTGCCCAAGGTTAAGGATCTATGTGTACTTGACTATGGTTAGTCAGTTCACATAAAACAAAACAGCGTATGGTCGACAGGTTTTGTTTAGGTCGTTATTGGAGTTTTCCACACGACAATGAAATCTCACCAGTACAAAGTGAGGGACATGTTTTAACGAAATCTGATTCCGGGAAATACGTGGCTAGTTTGCAAGGACGATAATTGCATTTGATACATACTCCTAAAAGATACTCTAAAGATAGAGCTGACTGATTCTGCTTGAAATGAGTACAATTAATGAAATTTGCTACGCGAATATTGATATATCGAAGTTTATCGAATTATATAACTCGAATTGAGGTGCAGGAGAAATTGGATTTGCATTCAATGTTTTCCTGTTCAGGCAAGCCTAGTCATAGGTCTCGCTTTATTTATCAGTTGACTATTGTTGTGCATATTTGTAGAAAAACGTATCTTTGTTGTTTTGGCGACTAGAGCGAATCAGTGTTGTTGGTAATGCCAACCTATTTTTGAGATGTGATCCAAGTGGAAGTTCAGAAAGTATATTTTCCTCTTGCTATTGCTATTCAAGAAAAAGAGAGAATTTATGAGTTATTGAAATGATGAATAACGATTTCCAGTTGAACCTTTTTCTCTGCCCCTCGCGTCAATATTTTACCGCTTGTTTGTCAAATTTTGACCAGTTAACTATTTGACTGATGGTTAACCAGCTACAGCATTCAGTTGATGTGCATATATGGTCGCATGTCAGCTTGATGAAAGGGAAATGAATACGCCTTGCTCCTGGAACTCATTCCCAGGGGGTTGAAGTAATGACCTAGGCATTCTCATGTGCATACACTTCCCCTCGGTCCCGAATCAATATTTGTATATAGAGCTATAGTTAACATGAGTAAAGTTAATGAACAATTGTCCAAACATATAAATACGGTAATTTATCTTTTGGTATGCTTGAGATCCAAATGCCTATATACAGGTGTAAGACCAGGTTCTCTCCAAATTGAATCTTGAAACGGTGGGTTTACAACTCAGTTTTGAAATCTATAGTTATGCACACCATGCTACCAGAAGTCTGCAAATTTGAGACCTCTCCAGCATAGGAGGATGTGTGTATCGGAAGTCGGTGAGGAGGGAAAGGCTGATCCAGGGCCCGGAATAGTTATTTCTCACTTCACTGAACACGATCCTATATATCAACTAAGTAGTTTTCAAAATTGACATTTATAGTTCTGTATTTCAAAATTATATGATCTCATGTGATCTTACTTCAAATGTCTCACCACTAGGTCTGAGTGACGTAGATGTGGCACATCCTTTCGATTCCCCTAGAATCAAACTTCCTCTTTTTCTAGCTTCATAGCATGAAATTGGTAAATGGAAGCCAATGAGCCCTGCAAATGTACTGTTTTAACAAATTGGCAAGTGACCCATACATAACTGTATGCAGAGGCAGTCATGTTTGCCTCCTTCCAAAATCACGTCATTTAATCAAAAGTACTTTGAATTCTATATATGAAATCTAGTATGCCTTCTATCAATATTCGTAATATTCACTCAAATGTCTTTCTTTGACAGACATTGAAAATTTAATGCTTATCTTCTTCATACGTATTGATTACCAATTTGTAACCGTTTTGGATTTCTGATGACGTTGTTGTCCAGTGTTTTCTCTGACCTACAACTTGAGGCATCTTTTCTTTTATGGATAAGATATCCCGAGTTCAGTCTTGTGCTCCTCAAAGGGATACACAAATAATTTTAGTGTATAAGATAAGTTGGAATAGTGCAATGGTCGGTAGAGATTGATGTTGTGGGTTCTTGTTTGATATTAATGCATAGCATGTTGCTTGGTGAAGTAGGTTTGGTAGATGTTTGCTAATTGATGACAATTATATAAAACCTTGGAGACATGATGTACGCAAGAATATTGGTTCTATCGAAGAAGTGACAAAATTTGCAGCGAGAGGAAAATTGACAGTGTATGATCACGTTTATTGGAAAGTGATATCATTTTTACAGCACGCTTTTGTAGCGGAAACAACGAATTTCGAGTGTTCATAAAGCCATTACTGACTATTGTAATATTCTAGCAAAAACGACTAATTTGAACCCAAAAACGTCCATTCAAATGCCTTGTTTCCACTATTCCTCGACCGCACAAGTGCAGATTGATACCAGAAGTCACGTTATCTCCGGATGCCACGTCATCCCCGGAAGAGCAGGGACCAGAGGTGACTTTTGACCCGGACGTAACCTCGAACCGAACGTGGCATCTCCTCCACGGGACGTCATCAGCCTCACAAAACAGCCTCAATCATGCGCAGGAACCGGTCCTTTATATACTACTTGTATAGTTTACTGACGAACGAATAAATCAGATGCTCAGCTGTTTTACAAGAGCCCAGTGCAGCGTTTTCTTTAGCGGTGTCATCCTAAGCCAACTCCGCCCCATTTAGAAATGGACGATGCTGTTATCTCAGAGCCGAGCGTCACAGTCTTAACCACAGTACAATCCGAAGATATATCTGACAATATACAATCTGATGTCATGCAAATGCACTATTCTTGGACTAACTAAGTTTAACCACAGGCCCGCAAAACAAGAGTTTTGGGGGTGTGGGCGGTGGTATTAGGGTGAAGTGTCGAAATATGGGATCTCTATATATAACCCCATACTTGATGTGGATTTATATAAAGTATGGACGTTATATATAGAGTTTTGCGGGCCTGTGGGTTTAATCAAATCGTGCCATCCATTTCGTCTTTTCTAGTTCCAAGCGTTTCCCAGTCGTTTGGTATACATAACTTAGATATTGTTAACGTATGGTCCTTGAGTGAAATTAGAGCTAGTTAGCTCAGCTCGTCTTCCAATTTCCAAGCATGGAGTCAATAGGCAGGCGGATATTGCCCTCAAATAAAACAGGGAATATCCTGTCAATGAGTATAGTGTGGAATTGTAGGCATGACGAAGTTCCAGTAGAACTTCAAAGTCACTTCGATAATTCTTCTTTTCGGACGGCAGAGTTTTTAGCAGACCTTGGCGTATCAGAGCACACCCGTGGTCGCCTGGATAAGCCGCCAGCGTTTCCATTGCATTTTCCCAGACGGTACTTAGACTCAAAGCTGATTTCAGCTAGTTGGACCAGCCAGCGTTGCTCCAATGCTCCGAGTCTAACGGACGACTGTATACAACACGGGAGATTGTGATCTGTTCAGTTTCTGAATAATTGTTCGCTGAATGCTAGCATCTCCACTTTCATACTCCTGAAATTTGTCATTTGTTATTTTCTGCTAGAATCACCCGAAATAGAGACAGGATGACTCTCAGTCCTACGTGACTGGCGTCGGTCTTCAAGATGGAGGGAATTGAGAAGTTGGGGTAGCCATAGATTGCATCAGCAAACAAACACTGCCTAAGCGTGATTGAGATGCATCATAACGATTTCTACAATGAAAATCTGATGAATTAAGAATACATGAATTAGCGATACGGATTTGATATTTGGAACTTCATGATGTTTTGCCGGCAGCATTGAAAACTGTTTACTGCTTCTCTCTTGCAGGAAACTAGCCTATATTTATGTATACTATGATTGCCTTTCATTTGGTGATGATGCTGTTATACGAATTAGGTCTATGGATTATGGACGCGGAAATACTTGAATGAAAGACGACTGAATATTATTGAATGACGGACTAGACGCTTGTATTACAAATGCCTCCTGGTATTCTGGGCCCCAGTTCCATGACTGTGATTATCAGCGATTGCGACGGCTTTGTTTACTTGATTGTGTTTGTTCTTGTTTCCAGAGAGGCGCACCAAACGGTGCAGCCGTGCAACAATCTGAATGAAGGCACGGATGTATCTTCGATAGTCGGAAAGCAATGTCTCGCTTGCAACATTCTAAACCATGAACTAGCTTGAGAACTTGTAGAACATCTCTCGGTATATTCATGATGATTAGTCCAGGAATATACTCTCTTAATCCTTCCTTTCGCACAAGCAGCCCACCGCCAAACACTTTTGCTATAACCAGACAATGAAGCTCAGTACCACTTATCCTCATATTCACGAAAGCTAGCTGCTCGCCAAGTAAATTATAAGATACAACGCAGCCTTCACCATTTCCATATCCGTCCTTCAGAGTGCCGCTCCAAGCTGTGCAGGGGTTTTAGTTTCTCTGAGGCATCCTAGCGTTGACGTTTGATTGGCCTGTGCTGTAGATAATGCTTATGTTTGATGTTATCTGGCTGCTGGCTATGGCAGCATGCAAATTAAATTTACCGATATGGTCCATCACTACCATCTCGAGAGTTTCCAGTCTGTCCCAAGCCGTCTCTCATCCCTCGTATTCACAGGATGCGACTCAGCCACCACCGGCGATGCAGCGGTGGACATCTAATTTCCAATTCACTGATGTCAGTCCGCCCACCCTCCCTTGCTTCTTATTCCTCGGTCCTCCTGAGCAGGATAATTCGCCTCCTTTCACAGAGTCGGGAAATTTACATTTACTCAGCCCCGCTGCTTCAGTTCACGACAAAGATGTTTATCATGTCATTTCATTTAGTCACAATCAAAGCGTGACTGAGATACATCATTCTTTAGATGACGACTTTACAACGAATATTATGGATTAAGAATACTGATCAGCGATACGGATTTGATATTTTTGGAACATCATGATGTCTTGCGGGCATCATTGAAAACTGTTGACCGCTTCTCTCTTGCAGGAAACAAGCCTATGTTTATGTATACTATGATTGTCTTTTTGAATTTGGTGCTAATACTGTTATATGGAATATGGAATAGGTCTTTGGATTATGGTCGCGGATATTCTCTAATGGACGACGGCTGAATTATGAATGACGGACTAGACCCTTGTAATGTAGATTCTCACTGAGAGCTACTTTTAACTTCCTGAACTACTTACTGGATTGAACCCCGCTTCTTCACGAACTAGACACTCCCGCTGCTTCGGAGTCTTCCAAAGAGATGATGATGGTTCAAGCTTCTTCCAATCAGTCATCCGCACTGCCTCCTGTTTCACCTGAAAAGTGTCTGATTTTCTTTGAGTCTGGCCCTTTCACATTTATCACAGGGGCGGATGGCTGCTGTTGCAGGGGTAAGAGATCTCTGTGGCAGTGCAGCTGTTTACGCTCATAGACAGCTTGTATCACTTACGTCCCTACTCTCCTGAACAAGGACACAAGCTGTTTATGAGCGTAACAGCTGTTGAACATTTCTCACAAGGTTTGTTCTTCCGCCATATTGGGATCCACCGTGTAATATTTTCACTAAACCACCCGTTGTATAGTCAGTCTATTCGAAATAGTCAAACTTTACACTTACAATACTATATCCCACTTCTGACATCATAATGATGATGTACCCTAGCCAGGAATAAACAAGACAATTTCAATGCAAAAAGAATCTCATTTACTCATTTATTTTATCCCATGGTTCATACACTTACAGCTGGAAAAAATTCCATGAGGTTTCCAGGACTTTCCAGGTCAATAATTTTAATTTTCCAGTAGTCTTCAGTACATTAACTCGCAACAAAGATGAGCAAATTCACGAAGTTCAGGAACAAATTTTGGCACAGTAACGCACGGCATCAGATCGCTGGTACTCCCAAAAGACCAAAGTGTAGTTCTTCCAGGAGTTTCCAGTAGTTCAACTTTATTTTAAAGCATTTTCCAGGACTTTCCAGGTTAGCAATTAAATTGCAGATGTTTTAAGGACTTTTCAGGAGGCGTATGGAGCCTGTTATCCATAACACTGTACGTATGACAATTTGTGCGAGTTCAGTTACAATACCAATTTCTGATAATATATTAATACAGATGTCAATAAACAGTAAAAACGAATCGAGGGTATTGCCTAATGTTGACTCCACTAGCCACTAACAATATTGGCTCACAGTATCGAATGTTGACTAGCACTAACAATGTTGACTAACAAAGTTGACTAGCAATACTGACTAACTATGTTGACTTACATACAGTAAGGACTGACAATGCTGACTCACAGTATAACAATGTACTGACTACATGTAACAAGACTCACAGAACTGAATAGCAATGCTGACCCGTGATACAACCTAACATTGTTGACACACAGTACTGACTGACAATGTTATAAAAAGAAGACAGCAGCTTAAAGAAATTATACCAATATTTCTGCTCTGTTTTGTTTTAAATAATGTCTTTGCTTGTTCTGGTTGGACATTGGTGTCTGAGGATACCAGAGGAGGTCCTCATTTACGGTGTTCACCAGGATGAGCATAGATATTACATCAGATCTTGTTTTTATTCACCACATCGTCAAATCTAAATCAATATGATGAGTTTAATTTTTGTTTAAACAAAATATGCATGTGCTATATTGGCCTTTTTAATTCAGTTTTATATTTTTTATAGATAGGGTCGTTAGGATTTTATTGCTATTAAATTAAGTATGTTGGTCCATATATATGCTCCCTTCCTTTTATGTCTCTAACCTCACCATGACATCAAATAACGCATTGGAGTTTGTTTTTTCTACATGTTTTTTTAATCCATTAAAAATCCGTATAGTTGGATATTTTAAATCAATATTTATGTTGAACATCAAACTCAATGCAACGACCTGGCGCGCATAATTTTACCAAATTGAAAGCGCCACCAAATTGAAAGCGCCACCAAATTGAAAGCGCCACCAAATTGAAAGCGCCATTGATTGATTGAAAGATATTGATCCCTCCTGACTGAAGAAGACTACCATTTTTTTGACGGAGTCGTATATGCTCGCTTTGGCTAGACACTCTTAGTCTTCGGTTCTGTAGGCTTTTCTTAAATTCTGAGTTGCCTCGTATATAACGGTAACAACCGAAATGCGGAGAGTTACGTAACCAATGACGCTACCTTATGCGGTTTAAACCGTATTTATTTCGTCCAAGCGAGGACCTATACTAACGCCTCGCCATATATTAGTACATATAAGAAGTGGATGTTATTCAATCATGTAAATATAAATATATTCTTTTGCGTGACTGTCCAATAAAACAGTAAGTACATCATCTGTTTTCTTTTTGTTTTGCTGAGTATCAATGTGGCTAATGAAGATCGCTGCTATATCGTGGTGCATCGTAAGTCATCGGCAGTTTTGTTTTTGTTTCACAATGGAGGACCGGTTATTTTATATCCATCTTAGTCAATGGACATTAATGGTTTTGTTTCCAACATAAACGATTGTACTGTATTAAATATATAGGGAGATCGCGTGCCCGTTCTGCACTACTCATCGCGCATGCGCAGTCGACCCAATCTACTGTAGGGTGCCTGGCCCATGGAATCTCAGGTAGTGAAAACCCCAGGTCTGTCGCCCCACCCTATCCCGCGCCACACCTATGCGACCCGCTGTGCAATGAGTACACTGTTAGCAGGATATGGTCGAACCGATCATAAAAAATATGGTTGCCCCCGACCATAAAAATTACGGTATAGACATGACGTACCATATGTTTTATGGTCACTATCTGACAATACAACTTATGGTCGGAGTAACCATAAAAGATCTGGTCACCAGGCGACCAGATATTTTATGGTCGCTCCGACAGTGAATTATATGGTCAAGTTGACCATACAATATATGCTCGCTCAAGCAAAATTATGGTCGAAAGATTCTTCTGACCACATATTTAGTGGTGAAAAGCAACCATAAGAAATATGGTTACCATATTTTTCCTGGTCGGAGTCGACCATATCTTCATGGATTAATACCCCTTGGTGTCATCTGGGTCACAGCCAATGGACCTTTCCAATCTGTCACCCTCACAGTAATAAGGTATCAGGAAGGTCTCAATAAGGTACAGGCCATAGATTCGACATACATACAGGGCAGGTACAGTAAAGGCATATACCTTATCCGTACCTCCAAATTTGCCATTAGATTCAACATGGGCAAGGTACAGATAAGGTACGTTCCAAAAATGTTAACGATGCCTTAACTGTACCTCGCTTGAATAAGGTTTCAATAAGGCACTGTAACAAGGTATCGCTAAGGACCATTAAGGTATAGTATGGGTACATTGGGATAAATCCAGTCGAAGAGCACGGCGCAAATAGGGTACATCCAGAGGTACACTCAAGGTACAGGGTCTTGTGCAAGGTATGGTCAGCCATTTTAAAGCTGAAGGTACCATTAAGGTACAGTCGGGTTGCTACAGAAGGTACCGGTAAGGCATAAGCCATGGTCAAGTGTAGTTACGAGGTGCAGTCAAGTCATTGCGAAAAGTAGTACACCATAAACTTCAATAAATCAGATTGTTTTCAGCAGAATACTTTAGTTTTATTCTTTGACATACATTACGTATTTAGCACTATGAAAACATATACAATGTAAATTTATAGATACATCCCGCTTACTTCTTTACCAAATTTACAGTCTATGGTTTGTCCATGCTTTCTTGTTTACAGTCCTTTGTTTTTGTATCTCGACAGACTATTGTTCTCCTCAGTCCTTTGGTTTTTACATAAAAGATGGACTGCACATTCTCACCTGAACACCCCAACACAATTGAAACATAAACAGCAACATCCTGCTCACTTCGTTACATTTTGTGGTTTGGCAATTCTTTAATTATTATCTTATGTACAGTCCATGATTGTTGTATCTAGACATACTATTGTTAAACTATAGTCATGTGATTAATAGATAGAACATGGAACACACAATCTCACTTCACCACATCAGCACTATTAAAACATTTTTACAATAACATATAAACATCCCGCTCATTTATTTCGTCTGCGGTTTGTCACTACTTTCTTATTTACAGTCCTTTGTGCTTGTATCCAGACAGACTATTGTTCTTGTTCGTCATGTGATTTTTACATGAAAGAGGCACCATACATTCTCACCGCAACTCCCATCTCAATAAAACCACTGTTGTTCATATACCTGACTGTGAATACCTGACTGTGTTAGATGTTCTCTGCCAATTGAGTCCATGTAGACATGGTAAAGAGAAAGTGAATCAACAATGATCACCACAGTCCTTCACTTGCGGCTCTTCTATCCTATTGTCCAGTTGACCACATAAGCTGTGCTGTCGATTGTGTTGTACAGAAAGCTGAAATGAATGAAAAACATCATTTAGAGAGGTATTTCTGATTCACAAGGCTCAGGCAGCCCTTCCGATGACACAAATGTGATTCCAATGCACATGGTATTAATAATGAATGTGTTTTCTGCAATAGGTAATCTCGGCTACTAAATAATTTGCATCACAATATATTATTTGCCGAATATCTACAAAATGACGTGACAACCTCTTTATAACTGAAAACATGGAAATAGAATGATGTGCATGCGTTATGATATTTCACGAACATACTTAACATTTTCCAAATCTAATGTATCTGACATCTTCCTCGTGCCCGGAAAATTTAGCATGGGAGTTCACAGAGTAAAGTTTTGCTCACCCTTTATTTCTCCTATGATGTTACTAGTTAGTGCCGGCAGATTCCCATTGCCATATCGTCAAGGGAGAAGAGTGTGTTCATCAAACATCTTCTCTGACATCAGATGTTGACTGTTTCATTCTCCTAAAAGGTGTTTTGCATTTGTTGGTGGTACTGATACTTGTATACATATACACTGCTCCCAGGTGACAGTTCAACCATCTGAAACAGAGTATAAACATTTCAATGAATCAACGGTAAAAGTACACCTCCTTAAGGTAGTCAGACATAGAATATTACATTTCTCTCAAAAATGAAGTTATCTCAAAGATTTTTTATATATATTGGATTGGATATATGATCAAAATTGAAAGAAAAATCGCACAAACATATATATTATGGTTGGCCATAATAGTAATGGTGGCCAACACGGATTTTAGCGCTTGACTTGAGAATGGCCTCTATGTGTATACACCCTCTGCTGTGACACTGACAAGGTTGCTTTGCTTGCTTAACTATGTCCGTTGGCCTGAACGAACATCGTGTGAGACTGATTCCTCTTATTTCTTCCCAGAGGGAAACGACAATAGGTCATCTCTCGAACCAAAACAAACACAGATACTGACATTTGATTTCACGAGGAATGAAACATACAACACATTGCCTGGCTTTTAAAAATTTGAATCAAATACATTTCTCAAAGTTTTATACACCCCCCCCCCCCCCCCATATTGAAATATATCCAAATTGAGATATTTTGACCGATTTGCACCGTAAACGGCTATGCCGAATTTCGGCATTTAAACTGGGCAGAGCAAAGGACTAACTGGGATATATATCCCACTTGGGATATTAAATCCAAGTTTGGATATTGAAATATATCCTAATTGGGATATTGTGACTAATTCTCATACTAAACTCATAATGGCGAATTTCTAGATAGAATCTTCTTCACAAATTCGCCAATGCGACTGTATAATTTTGCTGACTTTAACTCGCCAAAATTATTCTCTCGCCAAAATTATTATCTGCATTATTTTTTCCGGTTGTTGTTGCAGTATACTTCCCATCAGTCACCACTGTTGTATGTCTTTATACGAATAGAATAACTAGCAATATATGCCAGCTTGATTGAAACATAAATATTCTACTTCTGACATGGATATTTTATCCCAATTGTGATATATATCCCAGTTAGTACTTTATCCCTGACAAAAACAGTAGTAGTATACACTACGAACAGAATAACTACTGTCTGTCCCACATAATATATCCGAGATGTTTTAAGCGATATTTCGGAGACAATGTATATATTCGACAGGTTGGGGAAAATACCTTGATCGAGGTATTATACCTCGATCGAGGTAGGTCTATGTCAACTTCAGGTTTTATATATTTATGGAAAATGTGGACATCTACCCATACCCTGGACTGCATGGATCTTTCAACAGTTCCATTGTTCCATGATTTTCACATCAACTTATTGCTTCGTTTAATGCGACTAATCATTCAAATTAGCCACTTTAACATTTCAAAAATGAAACATGGCTTCAAATGACATCCAGGGAAATTTATTCTGTAAATAAAATGGCATGTGATGGCATAATTCCATCTCAAAGTCATATCAAAGTTGCATGAAGGTAGATGCATTGACTGACAAATAAATTAGATTGTCCGATGCAATGCACAATCTCCTAGCACGCACACACACGGCAGGATCAGAATAACCAGAGAAGACGTCTGTTTTTTTATGCGGTGCACATACTAGCAGATTAGATTATGGGTCTGTCAATTAAACTTGATTTATTAAAGTGATCGTAAATCCTCAAGTATAGTTTCCATCAAATGAAAGACCATTGTGAACAGTGTCGGAAAATATTTATTGTAATTTTTTACGATTTTATTTCACAGAGTAAACTGCAAATAAAGTATGGTATTCTATGGTGGTCTGTTTCAATCATATTTAGGTCCAGTGACGTCACACTGCCTTAATACATATATTTCAAACTGTGTATGCATTTTCCAATGCTTGATTCAAGCTTAACGTTTGTATACTTTGAGTTTCAACACAGACTCACTGTTCCAATGTGCATGTTTCACCAAAATCTGCGAGATGGTAACTCATAAGTGTCAAGTAAAGTGTCTTGCATTTAATTTCTCCGATTTTGGTGAAACACGCACATTGGAACAGTGAGTCTGTGTTGAAACTCAAAGTATACACACGTTAAGCTTGAATCAAGTATTGGAAAATGCATACTCGGTTTGAAATATATGTATTAAGGCAGTGTGACGTCACTGGACCTAAATATGATTGCAACGTACCACCATAGAATACCCTACTTTATTTGCAGTTTACTCTGTGAAATAAAATCGTAAAAAATACAATAAATATTTTGCGACACTGTTCTCAATGGTCTTTCATTTGATGGAAACTATACTTGAGGCTTTACGATCGCTTTAACTAGGCATTGACTCTTAAATCCTGCAATTCGCGCATGACCTTGACATCGAAGTATGCCATCACATGCCATTTTCATTTACAGAATAAATCTCACCAAATATGTCATTTGAAGCCATCTTCCATTTTTGAAATATGTAAGTGGCTGATTTGAATAATTAGTCGCATAAAACAAAGCAATAAATTGATGTGAAAATCATGGAACAATGAAGCCATAGATGTTGTTAAAAGATCCATGCAGTTTCCATAAATATATAAAAACTGAAGTTGACATAGCCCTATACCCCAATCGAGATATAATACCCTGATGAAGGTATAATACCTCGATCAAGGTATTTTCCCCAACCTGTTGGACGACATTGTAACTTCACACAGTAGGTACATGTAATCTAAAAAGTTCTAATTTTATTCCAAAGTATCAAGAAAATCCTTCCAGTATAGTTCTCAATAAATCACGAAAACAAAAATTAGATGTCAAGCCTGTATGTGATAAAATTGGCAGATCAACGTCATCGTGGACCCAAAATAACATGGTAGGTATTGGTCATTTTTGTTCATTCTCAACATATTTCAATGAAATATGGGGAAAACATTAGTATTTTTTAGTTTATATAGGCTACTTTGTGAAGGTTCAATGTTGTACAATAAATTGTCCCCGAAATATCGACAAAAACGGCTCGGATATATTACCTGGGACAGACAGAAGTAAAATATATAAAATATCCAAAGTGAATAGGCTATACAGTTAGTCCTTTTTCTGACCTGTTCATCTAGGCATAAAAACTTATTGGTACTTGCCTTGTTCCGTTGTAACAGTTGTTCAACTTGTTGTTGTTGTTGTTGTTCAAACAGCGACTTCTCTCTCTTTCTTCACTTTTGTCGTGTTATTATCGTATTAATATGCCTCGGTGGTTGACTCCTTGTTGTCCTAAATCACTACGGCCGTGCATTAAGCATTTCACACACAAAAGCAACTTTGCTGGTGGGAACACAAAAATTTTAACTCCCTAAACGGCCAACGAGTGCCACGTTTATAGCAAAACCCAGAACGAGGCTTTCCGGGGTTCCCTAACAAACTTGTATATGTAAGTAATGTAACAGTGAGTTAGGGTACCAGGCTAGACGAAGTAAAAATCGTCACAGTGGAAGTAACAGCGAGAAACAGATCGGCTGTGCTGTCAATTACGGTCCGTAATTGCCACAGTCTTCACTGATACTTGAGATAAATTTCTACAACTTGGCGAAGTGAAAGATAGTTCATCTATTTAAATTAAATTTAACCCATGTTCAAAACTGTGAGCATTTTGACTATATTATGAGATTGTTCAGCATTCTCTCTGATACAACGACGTCACTGGGGGATTTTCTTCCCTCTGAAGAGCCTAATTTTACAGAAGTGAATGGAAAAAAACTTCGAAAAAGGCTAGTTCAGCTCTGATTTTAACACATAATTTGAACGGATGTACTATCTTTTACTTTGCCAAATTGTAGAAATTTATCTCAAGTATGAAAGAAGATTTTTAGGAAAAACCTGTTACGCTCCATTGAGACCTAGGTTAAAAATCCCCCAGTTGCGCGGGTGGCGATCACGACACTGTAATTGATAGAACAGCTGATTCTTTGTTTAGAGCCGCTGTTACTTCCGTTGTGTCTAAGAGAATGCATAACCCGGACACCACTTTTGTACCTAGCCTTCCTCAGATTATTTTAACAACATGAAAGTCATAAATAAATCCCAGGATTGGTCAGAATTACTATTTAAAGAGGCGTTTGCAATTAAAAGCAACAGACCACAATTAAATCATGGACTGAAAGCTTCAAAACAGTTAGCTTTGTTTGATTGATAAAACAATAAAATCTGACAAATGCATATTATATTGAACTGGTCACGTCACTTCCCTAGTGTGTATATACAAACACGTGTCGGCCTTAACTGAGTCTTTGTGTATTGCCGTCACCGCTTACTGTTTAATAATACCACATACTGTTCACCCCTTCTATCATGTATCTTTTTATGTAATGCCACAACAACTGTTTATATTGCACATAATTAACATTGATGGCATTTTTACAACCCACCATATATGTTCATTCATCACCGATGATTTCAACACCTTACCTGTATATATACCGTTAGGTTTCGCTGTAAAATGTCTCTTGATGATGGTTTGAAGGAATCACAGGTCCTCAAAACAAGAGTTTTGATGGGTGTGGCCGTGTTATTACGGTGAAGTGTCGAAATATGGGGTCTCTATATATAACCCCATGCTTCCACCGTCCACCCCTCCCCCCCAAATAAACTCTTGTTTTGAGGGCATGTGGAAGGAATAAATCGAAATATTGAGTCACAATGAATTGCTTGTCATTCTTCGGAGTGCTTACCATGCTTTACTATTTAAATTATACATAGCACTTACCGCAGCGACCACAAAATTAATGGCTAACAAAGTGATCATACAAGATTTTTCATGGTCGCAACCAGGGACAATAAAATAAATTTATTGCACCGCCCCTGTCGCAACTCATTAAGCAAAAATAGAAATGGCCATGAAAACTATATATGCGACCATCATTTTTATGGTTGCAACTCGTTAAACACATAAAAAAGGACCATAAAAATGTGGGTCGGAAAAATGACCATATAAATGATGGTCGATATATAGATTCGACAATAAAAGTTATGGTCAACACTGTTGACTAGATATTGGTGACCATCATTTTTATGGTCGCACCCCGTTGACCATATATTCGTGACCATCATTTTTATGGTCGCACCCCAGGCAACCATGATTTTCATTGTCATAGCGACCATATGTTGTGGACAGTGTAAAGCAGAGTAGGAGGAGGAGGAGGAGGAGGACACGCCACGGATTATACTAGGTAGATCAATATATTCCTCGATGGTTACAAACGCGTTGCCAAAAAGTAAAAACAATTTTTAGCTCATCTGGGCCGAAGGCCCGATGGGCTTATGCAATGGCCTGACTGTCCGTCGTCCGTCGTGTGTCGTGCGTCGTCCGTCGTCCGTCGTGCGTCGTCCGTCGTCCGTCGTGCGTCAACATCTTCTTCTCTGAAACCGCTTGGCCGATTAAGCTGAAACTTGGCATGCATGTTCCCCCCAATGAGTACACCAGAATTTGTTCATGCGGTGTCGATACGATTTCAAATATGGCTGCCATGGCGGCCATCTTGAATTTGCCAGCGAAATCTTGTCATCATTATATTTCGGTAACTACTTCATGGATCTTTCTCAAATTTGGTACACTGGTTCCCCTTTGGGTCTAGTTGTACAACATGTGTACTTTGGTCCAATTTGAATATCCAATATGGCCACCAGGCGGCCATCTTGGATTTCCCGATGGAACATTGTTATCGTGATTTCTCAGGAAGTACTGCATGGATCTTTCTCAAATTTGGTACACAGGTTCCCCTTGGGGTCTAGTTGTGCAAGATACCTTTTGTGGTCTGATTCAGAAATCCAATATGGCTACCAGGCGGCCATCTTGGATTTCACGATGAAACAGTGTTGTCGCGATTTCTCAGGAACTACTGCATGGATCTTTCTCAAATTTGGTACACAGGTTCCCCTTGGGGTCTAGTTGTGCAAGATACCTTTTGTGGTCTGATTCAGAAATCCAATATGGCTACCAGGCGGCCATTTTGGATTTCACGATGAAACATCGTTGTCGTGATTTCTCAGGAACTACTGCATGGGCCTTTCTCAAATTTGGTACACAGGTTCCCCTTGGGGTCTAGTTTTGCAAGATACCTTTTCTGCTTCGATTCGATAATCCAGTATGGCCACCAGGCGGCCATCTTGGATTTCCCCATGAAACATTGTTATCGTGATTTCTCAGGAAGTACTGCATGGATCTTTCTCAAATTTGGTACACAGGTTCCCCTTGGGGTCTAGTTGTGCAAGATACCTTTTGTGATTTGATTCGAAAATCCAATATGGCCACCAGGTGGCCATCTTGGATTTCCCCATAAAACTTTATCGCGATTAGCCCCATTTGAATATCCAATATGGCCACCAGGCGGCCATCTTGGATTTCCCTATGAAACTTCGTTATCGTGATTTCTCAGGAAGTACTGCATGGATCTTTTTTTCAAATTTGGTACACAGGTTCCCCTTGGGGTCTAGTTGTGCAAGATACCTTTTGTGATTTGATTCGAAAATCCAATATGGCCACCAGGTGGCCATCTTGGATTTCCCCATAAAACTTTATCGCGATTTCTCAGGAACTACTGCATTGATCTTTCTCAAATTTGATACACAGGTTGTGCAAGATACCTTTTCTGGTCCGATTCGAAAATCCAATATGGCCACCAGGCGGCCATCTTGAATTTCCCCATGAAATTTTGTTATCGTGAATTTTCAGAAAATTACTGCATGGATCTTTGGCACCGCTTCCCCTTGTGGTCCAGTTGTATAAGATACCTTTTTTGGTACATTTCGAAAATCCAATATGGCCGCATCTTGAATTTCCCATGAAACTTTGTTATCATGAAATCTTTGGAAATTACTGCATGGATCATTTAGTGTTCAGTGGGGACAACACAAGTTAGAAACTCATCTATTGCAGTTCTTTAGTAAAAAATTCTCACAGCTACTCTCTCCAGTTACAGCCAGATGAGCCGTGGCACTATCTTTTTAAGTCCACATGTTTGTTCATCCCGCTTCATCGGCGCCGTATGCATGTAGATCGGGATGGTGGATTTTCACTTTCGGTTTAGCGCGCATGCGTGGTGCAAACCACGAGAATGGAACGGAATATTTGAATATAATTTCATTGGGAGCAATCTAAACTGCAATTTTAGGCTAAAATATGTACTACAATACGACGTTGGTTGGCAACTGCCGAAAATTTGACCCAGAATGTTTTTGCCAGCCATAGACTTATTGCAGGCTATTTGCCCACTCAAGTCGTCTAAGAGAGAGGTAATATCTCGGACACTTATTTGGTATGTTTCATTCGCTCCACGTGCATGCTTCGAGCGTTTCATTGGTCAGTGACGGATCTCAGATCCAGTCCCACCACCCGGTGCAACAGATTCCAACCTGCACTGCTTCCGGTGTCTCGAAAGGAACGCATTCTTGGCTATAGTTCCTCTAATCTATATCCAGACACGCGAAATGAGAGACAACTGGGAATCGCGTCCAGGATTACGTAGCACATTAGTCAGGAAAAACTAATCCTCCAAATTACGTGGTACATTTCGGATAGGACATTAGAGCGATATTACATTTGTGGACACCTACGTTAATGGGAACCGTAAACCGGGGGTTTACAATTTGGGATATCTCGGTATCGGTTCAATCAATATCACAGATAAGCATGATGCTTTCAAATTAAAGATACTCGTGAATGCCTGCCTGAAATGTCACATCTGCGCTCAACTTCCATAAACTTTACTGGCCTACTTGCTGAGGAATTAAACTACCAGAGCGTACAGGAAAATGTTTGTGAATTAATTTAAAACTGTCGGGTTATCCTCGAGGCAAACCTTCCTAAAATAACCATTCTCAAATGGTCTGAATATTCAATTGACCTGCAACACAGGTTTTACATGTGGAATTCCTGATATCGGTGAACCTTCGCAAGTCACAATTGAAACCTACAACCATTGCACGAGTTCCCGACGGGCATATATAACAGTGCACAATCTGATGAGCAATAAATAATAATAAAAAAAATAAAATCATCATAGAAAACATAATCAGTTCGTCAGTCACCATGTTAAAGCTCGCTCCAAAGTTTGGCCAGGCTGGTTAGGTCTGCAGATTGAAGAAGTCCATCCTGAACGAGAATAAAAGAATGGCTGTTCAACTTTCCCTCCCTCCTCTGACTGACCACAGGCCCGCAAAACAAGACTTTTTAGGGGGTGTGTGCGGTGGTATTAGGGTGAAGTGTCGAAATATGGGGTCTCTATATATAACCCCATGCTTTATATAAATCGACAACAAGGCGTGAAACGCACTTTGGGTGAATCGAGAAATAAACGGTTTACGTTGATTTATATAAAGCATGGGGTTATATTTAGCTGAGGGCAAGACTTGTATGCTTCAACATTGCCGGAAGTTCGGTTTGGTGAATATATTTATTCCGATGAAAAATTCTGAATCTTTCGTACGTTTTATGAAATGAATACAGTGTTTGGGGGAGTTCCGAATCACGGGGAGTTGCGGATCACTTTCCTAATTAATGCCTGATATTTCTTGAAGTAAAGCATCCGATTGAAACTTTTTAGGTCTATTGGAACGACTGTTTCCGTGGACTGAAATGAATGTCAAACAACCGACCTGCATTGTTTCTTTTCCGGTCAATTCGTCAACGTAATACTTTCGGTACTGTGCAATGACAAATTGACACCGAGTCGAAAAACACGTGCGATTTTTCCAGTAGTGAATCTGCGCGAAATAATGTGGGTTTAGGCGATATATTCAGTATTTATTTAAGTGACAGAATCTTGCTAAATGGCCAAACAAAATATCTAGTGATTTGCGATAAATGTTATCTGACCAGCATTGTAATATAATGGCGCTATAGAGATGGCAGTTCCGAATCAACGAAATAAGCGCCTTTCATAACTTGAAATCGGTGAATAGGAACCGTCTCACAACTAATACAACAGATGTAAACCGACTTTAAGGAAGATTGGTCAATCCATGGCATTGTCAGAAAAAACATGAATCAATGACAATATCCTTGTAACCGGAACTATACGCGAATCATTTCAAACCTTGGTGAACAAATCATTTTCTCGATATTACATAATCATATTCAATAATTTCAGACATATCTCTTACTCCAATATAAACAGTTTTTATAAATAAAAATGTTTATCACTGAGCGAGGTTTCTACGAGTTCAATAACTGGATGTCCCTTTATTAACACTATCTGGCCTGGAAGATTTGGGGTGTATCGCAGGTGGGGGGGGGGGAGTCAACCCATATATTTTCGCTATCCATAAGGCTAGAGCGCTGCAACATAACACACCGTATCTTTTGTTCAAGCTCTACCCGAAAGAGTAACAAAGTTTAAGATGAACGCTATGATGACGTCGAGTAACGTCATCTCGGCAGCCATTTGTCGACTTTTTTTGGGCCGATTTTTCGAAATTTTAATTTTTCGATTTTCTTTCATAAACTACCAAATAAAGTAGAGAATAACTACTTTTGCCCAAATAAAATACTGCCAGAAAAAAATCGAAGAAATGGACAGAACTGGCTGAAAAAAAAACATTTCTGAGATACCACACGACCGCCTTTTGAATATACAAATGATCCTCTGCTCGGCCCAGGCCTAAAATGACCTTAATATGATAAACTTTAAAGTCACGAAGTTCCCGCTTCCTCTGTTTTGTCGTTTTGGAGCAGTACAGGAAAGTTCACAAGCCCACCCTCCATGATTGTCAGACATCTTATCCTAAAATGTTCTAAAAAATAATTAAATTGAGATTACAATGCAATTATGTAGGCTCGCTACAAGATAAATATACTTCAGAACATTTTCGAGGCTAGATCTGTGTGTCATTTGTGCCTGGACTGCAATAGTTAAAAATTCGCTCACGGGGCGGGGAGAATTACGGCAACATTGAAATCTTCTCTGGTGCTTCACCGGCCTATGTATGATTAGCAGATGACCCCTCAAGCCAATAAAAATTCCATTCTCAGTGCCTGTAACGGCCGCTAGATGGCGTGATCCGCAACTCACCAAAATGATTCGCAACTGCCCGCGCTGGTGCACTGAAGCGGAGGTTATTTTCTCATCGATTGACAAGTTCGAATGAAGATTTTTTTACATACAATTATAGACGACAGATTTCCCTAGAATATAAGACCAACAGTCGCTCTCACCTCGTAAAAGAACGAGCGGTAGCAGTCTGGATGTGAAAAGTGATTCGGAACTCCCCCAAACACTGTATCGTCACCAAATACGTAAAAAACAGCGGTCAGGAAAATTTTGATTTATATTTACGGAGATGTTTCCGTATTTCTCAAGCACGGCGGAAGCAATTGGGGATTAGAGGGGCCACTATCACAGCACAATAGGCGAGGGTCCAGGCCGCTTCAGGCATCTTTCACTCCAGGAGACGCGTTCTAGCTTATTTCAAATCGCTTATTTCCGAGCAATAAAACAAGAAATCTTCTCCTGTGTAATCTCTATTAGTTTTGCCTGTTTTGTTGTTTCTCACAACATTTAATTTTTAATATTCGCTGTTAAGCATATGATGATATTCGGAAGTATTAATAATTTAAATATCATTTCAATCGAAATACAAGCGTCTAGATCGTCATTAAATACCTAGCCCTCGTCCATTAATGAATTCCCGCATCCATAATCCAAAGACCTGATTCATAGAACAGTATTAGCGCCAAATTGAAGAAGAAAATATATTATAGTATACACAAAAATGCAAGAGAGAAGCGGTCAATAGTTTTCAATGATGCTGGCAAGACATGTTCCAAAAGTATCAAATCCGTTTCGCTGATCACTATTCTTAATCCATATGATTTTTCATTGTAAAGTCTTTATCTAGAGTCATTCTCGTCTCGCGAGACTCCCTACTGCGCTTTGGTCTCCCGCGGGTAGACACGGCTCTCTTTGAGAATGTATCTAGAGTATGATGTATCTCAGTCACGCTTTCACGAGCATCTTAAAATACATGGGTTCATACGGCCCCTAGCCCCGGGTTAAGCGGAATTAGACACAAGTTACGAAACGTAACGCCATAAATCTTGCACGCTATACGCTCGTGTTGTGCTATCAACATGCGACATGTATCGCCAAATTTGAGAAACTTTTTAGTGGAGGCGCTTGGTGGTATAACCCTGTTTGATATGATTCTGCAATAATGTTTTGTGACGGTTTATTAAGCTTTGACCATGTCACTAACACAGATTTGTTCGACTTGTTAAGGAGCCGAACAAAGTTCACGTTTAAGGTGAATTAATTTTTTTGCTTGTGCCCCTCGTGCTCATCATTGGAAAGTAAAATCTGCATTCATTCCAAATATTTTCACAATACTCTATCAGTTTTCTTTTCTTCCTCTGCCTTGTTTTTTGCTTGGATTTGTGTCGTGCGCGTATTTTTTTTTTTTTTTTTTAATATTGCCCTCCTCCTCCCCCTGTCTGTTCCGCCGTCCCTGCCCAGTGGGGAGGTAGGGGGCAACACGTGACGAGGCGTGGACTTCCCGATACAGTGGCCAAGAACACATGTTGGTGGACGGACGGACAGACGTACGTACGTGCGTACATGGCAACGACAAGACTCCGCAGGCCGAGGGATAATAACATGTTATCGTACTCGTCTGATACTCCCTTCAATTTACCAGCAAAGACACACACGTGTGTAGCACTAGTTCATGCTAGTGCTCGTCCTTATGGGAACTCTTCTGTGCTGTAAGGTAAAATTAAATTTGTTCGTGGAAGTTTCCAGTGCTTTGACAGGTCTTTGTTTTTGGATATTTTCAAGCAGTTTCTAGACGTTTACTGATGGTAAGAATGCGAATCTGAATCTGTATCTATGGTATCTTGCACCAGAAATGAGCCAAATACCACACAGTCGATAATGTCGATTCAGTCCAACCTGGGTTGAAATTGTTGAAATTGCCTAGGATTACAACAACAACAACAACAACCTGGGTTCACTGCAAAACTCATGTGGACGGAAAATGGACCTTCTGCAGGCTAGTCCTTGCTGTATTTTACCGGTTACGTGGCATACCCAATCGGCGTACAGTACTTCAAATTGCGTGTAATACGCGTATAGAGGTATACAGTTATACCTCAATCGGGGTATCGGGTGCTATATTTAACAGGTTAGGTGGAATACCTCTATCGGCGTACAGTACCTCAAATTGCGTATAATACCTCAATAGGGGTATACAGCGATACCTCAATTGGGGTTGAGGGTACTAAATAAAAAGTAATTGTGCCACACATGATTCACAACTTCCAATCTTTCAAATGGGGAGGGTCTCGTCAGACATGGTATGCATTCGTCCTTCGCCCAAACTCCTTTTCAAGCCGAACGACTAACGCAATTCCGCCGACTAATCGTTTAAACAAACCACTTGCACATTCGCCATTGTTGTTATCGAGGCAAAACTTTAATATTTCAACATTTTCTCACCTCAGAAATTTCTCCGCATGGGCAGCGCCATTTTCTCTCTTCTTCCTGTGACGAACTGCAAGATACAGCGCCGTCTCGTGGCAGCAAGTCGCTTAACTTAACCCTTCATCTTCTCTCATACTGCTCATGTTAGCGCATAGTCTTTGAAGCTCCATCTTTCGTGAGCAGAATGGTAATGAATTCTGTAAACTCTGCCAACATTATTAACCTTTTATGTGTAATTTGGGTTCTGACACTTTTGGGATCTGAATTTCATTTGACTGATAAATATGGAAACAATCCATGTTACTGTTGGCATGTCAAGTGTATGTAACAGTCTAATGGGTTTCAATAAAATTAACTCTGTAGTAATGTATACATATATATTTTTGAATGAGCTCAATTTGACATGATTTATCCCTTCATATACACGTATGAGATACTGTTAACAATATTTGCATGACGTAGTAAAATAACAACAAGAACTTCACACTGTTTGTCCTTAACGAATGGGGAAGAATACTGACCCCCGTTGGCAGAGTTTGTGGGGTTCATTACCATTCTGCTCACAAAAGATGGAGCTTCAAAGACTATGCGCTAACATGAGCAGTATGAAAGAAGATGAAGGGTTAAGTTAAGCGACTTGCTGCAGTTAAGCGACTTGCTGCCACGAGACGGCGCTGTATCTTGCAGTTCGTCACAGGAAGAAGAGAGAAAATGGCGCTGCCCATGCGGAGAAATTTTTGAGGTGAGGAAATGTTGAAATATTAAAGTTTTGCCTCGATAACAACAATGGCGAATGTGCAAGTGGTTTGTTTAAACGATTAGTCGGCGGAATTGCGTTAGTCGTTCGGCTTGAAAAGGAGTTTGGGCGAAGGACGAATGCATACCATGTCTGACGAGACCCTCCCCATTTGAAAGATTGGAAGTTGTGAATCATGTGTGGCACGATTACTTTTTATTTAGTACCCTCAACCCCAATTGAGGTATCGCTGTATACCCCTATTGAGGTATTATACGCAATTTGAGGTACTGTACGCCGATAGAGGTATTCCACCTAACCTGTTTAATGAAATTCTTCCCCACATGCTTCACTAGCCTTATAAGACGCCAGGCCCTAGCCACATATATGCAACTATCGTGCTTTTATTCGTGGCCAAACATGACATAAATGTACAATTGACTATGGCATTTAACGGGTTGTAAACATGTCAAATATACTTCTCTCCCCCGACACAAAGTATCTGGCTCATTACTGCAGCGCAAGTACACGTAAATAGCACCAAATCATGTCACTATCTTCCTATCACGTTCAAATGTTGAAAATGGCAGAAGTGCAAGAAACGCTCCAATGCGCATGCTCCGCATTAAAACAGAACCCTTTACGATATGTCGTAAATAAGAAAGCGTCTTCAGCTGCTGGGGTAACCGAGATGGAGCTTGACCACGTGCGTTAGGCCCTGCCCACTAGCTGATGTCGTCTTCTTCTTTACGACATATCGTAAAGTGTTCTGTTTTAATGCGGAGCATGCGCATTCAGCCCTCGAAATTTGGCGTAACCGAAACGATCAGTTACGTGTCGGTTACGTGGTTGTAAATTCTGCAGAACGAATAATCGGTTACGTAAAAAATCGACTTGCACTACGGTATGACGAGTGCCATTGAAAATGTCAGGGCGACCGGCCCAGTGACAGTCATCAATCATTGCCTTACCGGTCTATATTTCTCCTCTATGGTATCTTCGAATCATGCTTCGGAGTTTATACACGTTTTTATTATGGAATTAGTATCATGAACGTGTGATTTTGCATCAGAAAGAAATAAAAACACGGAGGTTCGAAACGGAAAAAACTGACATTCTGATGGCGCAAAAAAACGGAAGCATGCGATATCAAGGGGACACAACTCCCAACATACAAAGCCTGAATTCATCCAATCAAATGGGGGTCAATTCTACAGCGCGAGACAGCACGCACACGGAAGTGGAGGGAAATCAGTGTGAATGCAGTAATTTCTCATCTCCGGATCCTCCGGACCGCAGATTCGATATGCAAAACGGCTCAAAAGCGAAAATTGACTCTGTGAACATAAAAACATTCCAGAAGTGGTCATTTCACGATGACTTTAGAAAAGTTTTGTCTGCTTTTGTTTTACTTTCTACACATTTCACATTTTATTTTTTTCAACACCGTCCCTTTTATTCCATGCCTGGGTGCTTCTTGCTGAATTTCTGACGAATAAGTTGCACATGTTACATCGCAGTTTAAGAATATTGCCGTCAGCTGCTGTTTCAAGGACTCTCAAAACAATTTTGTATTTTATTGTAATAATATATATATAATAATATATAATACACATTTTCTTCATTTTCAGAAAAAAAAATTGGCTAACCTGTTTACGTAACCAATGGGTTACGCAACCTAGTCCTACGTAACCGAACAATAGGTTACGTAAACATCGTGACCCAGAACTATTTTTGGGTTACGCAAATTTTTGAAATTTCGAGGCCTGCGCATTGGAGCTTTTCTTGCACTTCTGCCATTTTCAACATTTGAACGTGATAGGAAGATAGTGACATGATTTGGTGCTATTTACGTGTACTTGCGCTGCAGGAATGAGCCAGATACTTTGTGTCAGGGGAGAGAAGTATATTTGACATGTTTACAACCCGTTAAATGCCATAGTCAATTGTACATTTTGTCATGTTTGGCCATGAAGAAAAGGACGATACCAGTGTCTGTCCTAGTAAGGATGTGCAACTCAGTCGTGGCTACATACACTGAGTTGCATATATGTGGCCAGCCAGGCCCAAGCGAAAGCCTTGGCGTCTTATCTCGGTAGTTGAAAATGAAACAAAACCGGAAGAAACGTTTACAAAAATACTTACTTCCAAACCTCTTACACTCCCCTGAGTATGTCCTTTCCGTTCTATGATCACCTAATTTTGAGTGAATGGTATCATTGTGGTATTTATATGCCTTGTGCAAAGCACAAGAACGGAAACATTTTATCAACAATTTTTTCAGTCTCCTCGATTTTTAATCCACGCCATGTTGTGTATTAATGCGCATTTGTCGAGCAAAACAACATCCGGTTAAAAACGCACATGGCTAGTTAAACCACGCCCACCACGTGTAGCCATGTGCATTTTTAACCGGATGTTGTTTTGCTCGACACATGCGCACTACACAACATGGCGTGGATTGAAAATCAAGGAGACCAAAAAAATTGTTGATAAATATTTCCGTTCTTGTGCTTTGCACACGGCATATAAACACCCCAATGACACCATTCACTCAGTCACAATTAGGTGATCATAGACATAGAACGGAAAGGACATACTCAGGGGAGTGTAAGAGGTTTGGAAGTAAGTATTTTTGTAAACATTTCTACCGATTTTGCTTTACTTTCAACTACCGAGATAAGACGCCAAGGCTTTCGCTTGACGTCTTATAAGGCTAATGCTTCACATATTCCAAGCTTTCAAACCGGGAGGGTTTCGTCAGACATGGCATACATTACCCTTCACCCCAGCTACTTATGTCTTATCAAGTCAAACGACTGATGCAGTTCAGCCGACTCAGGCACTCTGATAAGCACAGGCGAAGGCGAGTGAAAAATGTAATGCCTGACATTACTCGAGGGGTGCGATTAGCACCCCCAAATCACGCGCCTGAGAATATCCAGGAGTGCTTTTGCTGATGTTAGGAGTGTGCATTACGATGTCTTGCTATTATTATTGAAACAGTTGATTGCTTCATTCAGAAAGAAAATAACCTTATCAATGTTAATTATTTTCTTGGAAACTGGTGTAAACAAACCGCCACTAGATATAATTCTTTGATTGACTAGTCACAGAATGAAGTTATAAGAAACACCATATAAACAAGAATAACCATCTCCCGTGTTGAGGGTCCATCGCCCTCCCAGGTACTCGGTCTGATCATGGCTTCATGCTGCCATGGTATACCGCTGAGTGCTCAAATCACAATGCTCAAGAAACGGAGTAGGCGCTATTATGAGCAGTTTGAGAGATGAAGAAAAGTTAACTTTTGAAACCTGCTGCCAGAAATTGGTCCTTTCAGTTGCAGCGCATGTCAGAATAGGAAGAAAAAATGGCGCTGCCCATGTTGTAGAAAAATTGTGGTGAGTTTAGATTAAATTAGATTTCCCCATAACAACAGCATTGGCGAATGTGTGAGTGGTTTCTTTAACTCTTTGCCCCATGGAGGCTTACTACCATTGCCCCATGGTGATGCCATTTGATGCCCCTTCCTAGTCCATGATGACGCCATTTGACGCCTTTTGTAATAAATTAATTAATTAACCCCACTCAATAATATTTTATTTCAGGAAATATTAAACATGCTAAATTATTGGTTATACCAAAAATTAATAAACCTTTGACCCCTGTCCTCAAATAGATTTGTACCTGACAATTTACCTGTGATCACCGAAAAAGTCAATGGGGCAGCTTAGAAAAGCCTGCATGGTTTAGAGAGGGGCGTCAAATGGCGTCATCATGGGGCAAAGAGTTAAACGATTAATCGACTGAACTGTATCCGTCATTTGACTTGGTAAGTAGCTGGGGTGAAGGGTAAATGTATGCCGTGTCTGACGAAACCCTCTGGGTTTGAAAGCTTGGAATACGTTGAGCATGTGGTGAAGGAGTGTTAAATATAGCACCCGATACCCCGGTTGAGGTATAACTGTATACCTCTATACGCGTATTATACGCCATTTGAGGTACATGTACTGTACGCCGATTGGGGTATTCCACCTAACCTGTTTTATCGGAAGATGATTGTACGTCCTTGTTTTGACCCCAACTGTCTCAAAACAGCCCATGACATTGACAGCCCTTGAATCAGGGGTATAGGACAAAACCCCCGGCAGACAAATCACACGTGGGACTTTGCCAGAAAATAAATGCATTTTTCAGTCAAAATCCTGGAATTCCACATTCAATTTTCATTATTTCTGAGGGAAATCCCGGAAATAACAACAAAAATGTGTGAAATATGTGTATTCTGGGAGGGGAGGGGGGCAGTGAGGGGGTAACACCCGAACTCAGGTGGGTGGGGGTGGCTGCAAGGCTGAGCAGAGGTCTTCCCCCAGAAAATATTGGAACTTTAGATGTTATTTAGTGCAATTTGGCACTTTGGAGATAATCTTAAAAGAGAGAATATTTCATGATAAAACCATTTCACAAGAGCTAAAAAAATTGCATCAAACCTAATTCACTGATAATATCTGTCAACTACATGTTATACCCACCGAACTATGTGAAAGGTCAATACTTGAGACTTTCGAAGATGTGGATGAGGGGATAGGGACACTCCCCTAGAAAATTATGGAAATTTTTCTGATCCATCTCAAGGCACTTCAGTCACAATTTGGGGGGCGAAAGTGGTCTTTGGCCCCTCCTTCTCTTTTCATATTGGCCCTGCAGGGATCCCACCCCCAATCCCACTCACCCTCAGGCTCTGCTGTGCCTGTTGCAACTATAAGTTGCCAAATTTTGTATTGATTTATTTCTCCTGGGGTTCTGTGTTGTCATCTGATATTAAAGGAACAGTGACAGTGTATATATCTTTAATTATTTCGTTATTTTCATGATCATGCAATGATTCACATTTACGGCACATTTTCCATTATTTCTACCAGAAATTTGCAATAGCTGAAGATAGATGACGGATTGGTAGATAGGCATTGGCCAGTGACATCTGGTCCAACAAACTGATGTATTGTGGGAAAGATTAGGCACTCCTGGTTCCGATACTGCTTACACAGTGGCACAGTGTTTGCGGAAGTCTCGCAGTGATGTATGAAATAATTGTGCTGAAAGAAGGCTATAGCTCCACAGAGGGCGCTGGGGCGAGTATGTATACAGAAGTGCCAGTTGTTAGAAAAATTTGTATGCTTGATTTTCTTGGAGGATCATAGATTATTGCATCGTCATTATAAAATAATGAAATATTAGCTACGGTATAAAGGTCTCTAATAATTTGATCATTATAAAACATACAGTAGAAGAAGCCCACTCCAGAAAATCCAGACTCTGCGTTTTCAAAACTTTTTAGGTTGCTCTACACTATGTTGGCAAAAAAAAATGTCATTCAGTCTTGTTTTATTTCATCGAGTTGAAAGATGGTCCAAAAGTGATTGAATTATTAGAGACCTTACCATATGGCGTAAAAATTCAACATTGTTCACTCGTCATTTCTTGAAATTGTTGTCGAGCTGTGGAACATGACGAGCCTATCGGATATGCAGAAGCAAATGAACTAGAAGTGTGTGTCGGTAGATTAGATTAACCAGATGACTCTGGCACTCGCCAAAGTGCCTACACCGCTAGCCCCTTGCTCGGTCTCTACACACGCAAGACGGAATGCAAAGTTGCCATGCCGGGTATCAGGTGTGTGACTAATTATGTACATTTCATAGGCTGAGCATTTCAATTTCAGAGCTCAGCTCATCTTAATTGATGCATAACTCAATTTTTGTTTTGAATGTGCATCAACATGACATAAGCTTATACCAATCTTAATGCACAACTACGCGACATCAGGTGTTATATTAAAGCAGGAAGAGGCGTTGGCTAGTGCATTCTAGCTGGTCTAATTTATTGAAAGTTGCGGACTTCTAGTTCATCTGCTTCTGATACATGTAGAAGACATAGTATAATGACAAAAAATAATGATAATCTATGAAGGACACTGACATGACTGAGGCGTTTCTGACTGTGAAAATCCTCAGCCTCTTTAGCTCATTGTTTTCAATTTCATCTGAATTTTGAAATTTGCACATTATCCTTTTCTCCTATCAAGGCATGCTATGTGTATATCTATATCACTATATCCAAGACTGTTTTCACCCAAATAATTATTTGCCCTATTTCCAGGTCACATGAAAGCTTGCGGGACTTGCACCCTGGTCAAAGGCCCAAGAAATGTAATTGTCGATACAGGAAACCCTTGGGACCGAGAGTTTATATTAGAGAGTAAGTATTCTTATGTAAATTATCATGAATGATACTGTTATTTAGGCAATGATATAAATTATATGTACAAACTAAGGACTATTTATCTCCGGCTATTCTCAGCCGGTCATGCCGGTAGATGAGAGAGCTAGAGTTCTCATTGAACAGTTCAGTAGCAGGCCAAACTGAAAAGTAGGAAACTCAATTAAATCAAAATAATTAATAATTTAACCTTTAGTTTATCACTGTTTACTCATGTTTCCAATCTAATTAAAATTATACCTTATCTGCTCCCCTGTTTGAATATATCGCCTGTGGGATCTAACCGGCTTGCACTAACTCGAGTGTTGACCAATCCCGAGAACTCTTCATGGCGGTTTGAAGGGAACATAATGGTAGGGGCTTTTTCGTTGGCTCAGCTGAACCAGGCACCATGCTGTCGGGGTATCTCCTGATGTTGCCGCTCTCTCACCAGATTGGCACCATAAAGCAGGGTAGAAATATGGACTGGTCCTTGGCATAAACCTTGGGTTAAAGCGGATACCTAACCCTATCCCCCCTCCACGTCTGCAAGTAAAGTAGTTAAAATGCAGCTGCAGTGTCATAAGACTATTAAATATTCATGACCTGGGTGCTCTGAACACCAAATTCAATTGAAATCAGTAAGATCCTACATAGCGACAAAACCAATTGGGGAGCATTGATAGGATATTAATTTATTAATATTGCTCATGTTTCATTGATCAGAGTAGGCAGCTCAAAATCTTCAAATAGATAGGCAATTTAGCCAGTTCTTATCCCTTGGTCAACACTTTACCACAGGATATTGTCAGCATCATGTACATCTGTAAATTCATCTGTCCATCTCAATTTTCTCATTAAAGGTGAAATGCAAAGGTTTTCATATTTTCCTTTTCATATTCTTCATAGGCCATTTAATGGTGGAAATATCAGCCAATCTACTTCATTTGGTTTTATTTGAAGTATTTTGTCTCCTGGTAGGTTTTGAAAAGTGCTTCTAGTTATTTCAGAAATGAAATCCGCATCGCTCATCTGCCCTTGTTCGACGCTGGTTTGTAACATCACATCAGATCACTTGACCGGTCGTCATTACTTGTAAAGCTCAGTCTCCGGGCGACTGGTCTGACCAGACGTCACAATCAAGTAAAGATAAGCGATGACGTTTTGCAAATCTGAATTCAGCTGGGCTGGGGGTACCAACTCTTAAAAAGATTCTAGCAGACAAGATAATTCGAATTAATCCAAGTAAAGTAGATATACTGAGAATTTAAAAACCTTTGCATTTCACCTTTAACACCATATCTGGAGAATGACTGTGCCCGGGAACACCAAACTTACATGTACATCACACATATATACATATAGTCACAGAGCAGAAGCCTATTGAAAATCAGTGAGATTGACCATTTCAGCAATGGATCTTCACTCATTTCTTGCCCGACCAATAACTTGAGAACTATTAAACCAATCGACTTGAAACTTGGAGAGTGTCTTGACATCGGTGAGAGGACAGTTGGGATTGCTTTTCAGTTACAAGTTACCTGTGTAATCCAAGATGACTACCAGCCATCGTGGGTGTTCAGTAGTTGAAGTACTTCTTGTACGGACAATAACTTGAGAACTATTGAACTGATCGAATTGTGGGATGTATGGCTCATCAGACAGATCCCCATTTTCAAAATCATGCTCTCAATCAATGATGTGGGATATCACTGACCAAAAAAAATCTATCACAGAGGTCAACATCCACTGCCAGCAGCACCAGTTATGGTGGATCCATCATGCTGCTGGCGGTGGACATGGACCTCTCTGGTCGATTTTTCATTCTATTCAGACTTAAGCAATTCCCCAGAACAGTAACTAGCTACAAAATGTTAAATTTATCCTCTTACAACAAGTTATCAAAACAAAGTATGGGGTTTGGGGACTGTTTGGTTGGACCTTTAACGTATCTATGGAGATAATTCAAGATTGTTTATGCCCCCACCTACTCCCCCTCTCACCCCCTCCCCTCCCCATGAATATTTCATACTTTGTACTTGAACATGTGGAATGTGGACCCACAAAACTTCATAAAAAATACAGAGTTGTTCCCCTTGCTGTGCGGTAGAATTACCTCCCTTGACAATGCAAATACTATTCCTGCACAATTCATTGAAACAGAACTAAGGTGGAAAACAAGAAAACTTATTGATGCAGATGTATCAATGCCGGCGGAAACGTTTGTAGTTTATAATCTGCGTATTCAAGTCGATTACGTTTGCAACTGGTGAATACAGGTCACGATGCACCATTATGGTTAAAAAAAACGTCGATTTGTTTGTTTTCATTTAAGGTTTGACTAATGTAGTTCGCGCAAGGACCCATCTGGAAAGTATGGGGTTAGCCAGAAGTTAAGTGCTTGCTGGCAAAATGTGCACATGAACCGCATGTCCAACTAGGACTTTGAAAGTAATGTTCTGTGGTTGACGTATTAAGTCACTTCACATAGCCTGATGTAAGAGTTCGTGCTGTGGCATTATATGGGACCCATCATCAAGCCACTAATTCTTTATTGATGTGTGTCATTATAGATTAAGCCTAGATCAACTTTCTCTACACATCAATCCGATCCGCGTGTTTTACTGTTTCGAGTTTTTAGTAACTCGCAGTTCAATCTCAAACATTTTGCTGCAGACGTACAGGTGAATAACTTGATCATGTATGGTCATCGATTTGGTCTCTCGGCCATAATAAAATAGTACTAAAGGACATTTATTCGCTGAATTCATTATAACAGAATTAATATTAATGTGTTAACCACGAACGTGTGATACAATCCTGTCGTTTTACGATATGAAACTAGTTGATCACTCCACGGCACGTCTGTGAAGTATGGCTCGAGAAAACACCTGTTACTCGTCCAATATCAAGATGGCTGCTCCCATGTTTACTGGATTCAGATATCCGGCGGCGCAGCGCCGCCGGAAATGATACCCTCATGAATCAGCTCGAGTTCCTATATCCCTAATACTCAGCTTGTTGGAGTAAGGGATATAGGGACTCCTGCTGGTTTATAAGTGTAGGTTAATGATTGTAGATTGGTTTACATGCTTGTGCCATGAACCACTGACCGATTGTCGCAGACTATTTGACAATGATTGACCAGGTACATATAGCCAAGCTTTCAAGTATTCGTTCGTTCCGTCACTGCGCCATACACCCTCCATACTCAATTGCATGTTCTGGGATGCCAGGACCACTGTGCTGCATAGGCCATGTGACACATATGCTTGGAGAATTCAATCGTCTTTGAAGACAGATTACAGAGACATTAGCTTCTCAAGGCTATCAAACTTTTTGCCAAACTCAATAAAACTAGTAGACAAAATGTGGCAAGGGGTTGTTTTATTGCTGGATAGAGCCTGCCCATGTAGGATAGTGATATATAGTGTACATGCAATTGAATATAGAGGATGCATGACATTGTGCCAGAATGAACTAAGACATGAAAACTCTGCTGAGGAACATTTTTGATGTTGAATCTATAGGATACAGTACCATAGGGGTATTAGTGCCCCATTGAAATGCATGTCAGAGAGTCCAGTGCTTCACTTGCTATTGTTGAATGCTTTCATCACCTGTATCTCGACCAATGGGCCTTGTGCACATTATTGAGAAAACAAAGGAGAGCCTCTTTGTGCAGTGACCCATGAGTTCAGCTGATCATATCATGGTTTGTAAGTTTTTCAGTTTGCTGTAATTGAGTGAGTGAGTGAATAGAATTTAACGTCACTTTCAACAATATTTCAGCTATATCGTGACGAACCAACTAAGCACCACCCAGCCAAGTTGCGTTCTTGCTACTTCAAAGAAGAATTCATTGAAGCAGCATTGAACCAGACACCCTCCAGACACCCTATAAAACACTGAGGACAGCACACAAAAAAGACACAGACAGGACACTTACATGGTGCAATAACATGAATATAAAAGACAAGTGATATTACAGTGGTAGACATCACATTATCAAGTTCCTCTTGCTTCTCAGCAAAATGGATTGAAGCGACAGGAACTGTATCTTTTATCACAGGACAATATTTTGAACTGATGATAGCTGGCACATTTTCATGTAATATTTGCCAAATTATAATCTATTCTAAGCATAATGACACTTCCTTTGAATACTGGGAAAATATAGTAGATATGTATAAAATTATGTCAGTTTCACCAGTTCAAAATTTTAACCCTGGGTTATACGAACCGTTAGCTGATCAGCTGAAGTCACAAGTCCGTGCATGGATAAGCTCTCCTTTGTTCTCTCAATGTCCAGGTTTGTCGGAGTATTAATGTATAAAATGATGGATTTTTGTCAGTATTTCTGAGAGGTGAAAGGAAGTGAATTGCATTGATGTGAAGCATACTCAATTCATTACCATAGTCTTTTTGTTAACTTCTATTTCTCTCCATGCTGTAAGGGTTGAACCAGAATGGGGTGGCACCCTCCAAGATTAACTACGTTGTCTGCACATGCGGTCACGTCGACAAGGTCGGCAATCTCAACTTGTTTCCTAATGCCGCCCATATCGTTGGGTATGACCTTTGTGTTGGAGACAATTTCTATATTCACGAGTTCGATGAGGTATTAAATTATGTCCACTTGTCATTTCCCTGCATGTTCAAATTTGCCATAATGCATATACCAAGTTTTACTGAGTGCATGATCGTACTCCAGAATTTTGGTCCAGAAACCCCCCCCAGTATTTTGGTTCTGGTTGGAGTTTCATTTCTACAATGGGAGGGCTCTTTTTTTTCAGCAAATTGTTCAAATTATTCTGGGCATGACATTCTCATCTTTTTAATATACAATTTCTACATATACTCCTCTCAATATATTAACCCAACAATTTTCAGAAAACAACGTGTTAATGTTAACAATGAACCAATCAGAACCAGCACATGCCAGCTCAGTATACGTAGGTTGAGGTCATCATTAGTACATGTAGCTGGGTCATTTCTCCTAATATGGAGGTGGGGGTGACATATAAAAAATGAATGTGGGTTATAATCAGAAACAGATTTTATGTTTTTGCATACAGGAGCTTCTTGAAATTAGGGTATGAGTTCTTTGATAGCATATTCTGGTGATCCAAATGAGATAAACCATGCTTAGTTTAGTGTTTTGATCAGCATGGGGAGGAGTTCCCACTGAAATGGCCTTTAATTTGCTATTCCCTTCTATATCATTGTATGGCATCATGTTTTGGCATATGCCATCCTTTCTGTAATGAGTTCCGAATAGTATGCCGGAGAGTTCCAACTCGGCGCACCATGCCATTCTATTTGGAGTGCCCCAATTTCAGTTGCATTGTGAAACAATTTAAAATATTTATTTTAATTTTTCTTGGTCCAAGATCTGACATTTGTTGACATACATGTATTATTAACTAACATTCTGGCATGTTCTGACACCACTGACTGTTTGTTCTGTAGGGTTAAAAAAGCATGAGGTATCCGCTGAGGACGTAGGTTATGTGGTCTGTTCACACGGCCACTCCGATCATGTGGGGAATCTGAATCTCTTCCCGAACGCCGTCATCATTGTCTCGTACGATATCTGTCATGGAGATCAGTACTTACTGCATGATTTTGATCAGGTTTGTTTACTTTGCATTCCTTTGATACCAGTATTGAAAATTTGAGGGTATTATACCAAGTGGATTATACTGTTTGTTGACTGTTGTTTTGTGAAATTACAGTTAGACTTCTGACCTTGTAAATTGTTGGCACCATTATTATACCAGTTAGAGGTGAACTGAAAAGCTTTACAATGTTCTGTTAAAATGTCATAAACCAAGAACTTCTAGAGTTGTTACAAATATGTGTGGTAATAGCTCTGTGGGTTATTGTTTTATTTTAGGTATATGAGAAGTCAAAACTTATACCATCAGAAAACGAGAGCCAGAACTTTTAAAAACGTCATTGCTTGCCTCGGGTTGTTTTTAGAATGTCATGACGTTATAGTGGTCCTCACTCATTCATCCGACGTAGCATGTCACATTTAAATAAAACTTGAATGAAGGAGACCGCTATATAACGTTCTACAAACCAAGAGAGACAAGCGATGCAAGTTTTCAAGACGGATTTATAACAGGATAACTTAAATATTGTTAGTACAATTTTGCAAAATATATTTGCCCCAAAAACGTATAAAAGTTATGTCACATAAGAAAAGATGTATATAAGCAACATTTTAGATAAAATTAAAGGCTTTGCAGTTCACCTTTAAAATTGATCACATAGTTCTCCTTATTTAACATACATGTTACAACTGTCTCTGTCACAACGTTTGTGTTCAATGTTATATCATGTTGTATATTGTGTCTAACATTATATACTGTGTTTAACATTATACAGTCAGGGGACCAATACAAGAGTTATAATAAATCATAACCTAGCCAAGTTATGACCTACATATAGCAATAACTCTCAGAATTTATAATTTGTGGACCACAAAATGTTTGTGGAAGACTATGTCACAAAAAGTTGACGAGAGGGAAGAAAACATGATCTTTGAATGCAAACATGACAAACCTCCAGAAGATTGGATTGAACCATAAATGTTACATGAACATGCCATTCGTGGGGTATCTAATATAAGGTTGTAAGGATCAATTTGCACAGTAAACAAAAATGAGTGCAGCTCTTTAAAAATGTGTGTGGTCTTAATTAATACCTCCTCAACCAACCTTAATGTAATTGGCTTTCCTGGAAAACTATACATAATTGAGGGACAAAAATTGGATGCCAGGATATCAGCTGATATGTAATACATGTACATGTATCTAGGTTAAAATCTCATGTTGATGTAAGTTTTATGAATGTATCACATACACTTGAAGGCATGACGGTTGTTAAACATAGTATTGTATTGAATGAATTAACAGAGAGAATTACACTATGTGACTTGACAACTGGTCAACATGTCATTATATTGTGAACAGTGAAAACTTTGATATAATCACTTGTATAGGTTATAATTTATAACTTCTGTAAGTTGATCCCCAGCTGACTAATATACTATATTTTGTTTGAATTAACATTATATACTCCTTATTGAGGCTATTGAAAGATTATGAAACTTATGCTTTACCATACATGGTCTATAATAGTTCATCACAGAGTCCTGGGTGGATGGATTTTTATTAGTGGATATGTTATAGATGTCTACAAAATTTACCATTTCTTCCAAGTGCTGTGCGTTATACAAGCTGTTTACTGTTCAGCATCTCCATCCAAGCACACACCTGAGTTCCTTGTCCATCCATCTATTTCCGAGTGCTTGAGACCAATTTTGTATGTATATGGACCAGAAATCCTGGCGCTCCCCCCAACCATTCCTTGCACTCATGAAGTATTCCATAATCGCGGACAAAGTTCTGTGAACTCTCACCAATTCTCCCCCGAAATCAGTTAAGTCTTCCCACCAAGTGATCACGGGCATTGCTTGTGATGGGGCAGGGATGTGACACAATACGGACTCTTCGGTATCAGAGGTGATGGTGTATAAGTTAATGGAGAAGAACAGGCTCTCGTGTCTGCCACGAAAGTTTAACCCGAAGTCTCTGGCTATTTCCGGCAACAAAATTTGTGTCAAGTGGACTCAGAAAGACCCTGGATATTGGTGAAAAGTTCCGAGTCGAGCGCATGGAACTATGGACAAGGCTGAGGAATATTTCAAGAGCGCAAGGATTGGTTCTTGATAGTGCCAGGATCTCTGGTCCATGTACACGGAATTGGCCCCGAGCACATGGAAATAGATGAATGGATATGGAACTGAGATGCATGAGTAGAGGAGTTCGATAGGCCTGGTACCACAATAAATATTTTTTAAAAAAATCGTGAGATCGCATATTCCATCAAATTCAGAATTTTGATATGCATTCTTCGTAGGCATTGTCTGCATTCTCTGAAGCGAGTCGACAGATCATACTTGACCGTGTATAATCTTTAGGTTAAGAAATGCCAAATTATATGCCTTATATTCTACTATATATCACATGAAGGATGCTATACAGTGAAACCTGTGAATACTGACACATGCGTAAACCGACCAATGTCTAAAATACAGACACTATCCATGGTCCCAATACTTAAATTTAAAGTATGTTGAACCTTGATAAACCAGAACCCTGTCAAAACCAACAGTACAATCTGGTCTCAAGCATGGTCAGTATACACAGGTTTCAATGTATTTTGTTTTATTATATGTACAATTGTCCAGGGTTAATTTACTTGTAGCTGAATCAGATTGATTTGAGTCTGTGTCTGTGAATATTTCAGGGTATCCCATATGAGATAGATGACGATGTAGAGGTGATCCCCACACCTGGGCATACAGGGGCTGATGTGTCGCTCATTGTTCGTAACACAAACTATGGCACTGTAGTCATAGCAGGTGAGAGGAAAGAAAACAATTCCTTAAAGTAGGCAGTATCTCTGGCACGAAGCTAGCAAATAATATCTCGTCAGCTCACTCATCCCTGTCCCCATTCTAGCGTAATTTATCAAGATCAAATCCTAGTTACGTTATGCGATATGTTTTAAGATTATAGCTTGACTTTTCAAATTCATTCTACTTGTAATGGGCTAGGAGCATACACACGTTCACTGACCCTGACCTATTTTTTCAAGGCCAAACACATATATTGATATCTTTTCCAGGATTATATTTTTCAGGGTTTTCCACATGCAGACCATATGTAACTGGTGATGGATCAGTGTTTTGTTGAAGATACATGTGCAGGGGCAAATACAGGCCTGTTTTGATAACCTTTAAAGGTGCCCAAATTACAGCTCGTCTCAAAAAAGCCCAAATTACAGACTTTTTCATTTCTTCCAGGATTGGAAAAGAATTGACCAGATAACATCTGGGCATTCTGTGTTCTGTTCAGACCAACAAAAATCAGTTTGAGGACTTTGTGGACAATCCAGGGTCTCCTAACATGTAATTCCACTCAAGAACCTTAATTTAGCCCAAATTAGAGGGCTGGAAAGGGTGCCCAAATTAGAAAACTGTATTTGCCCCTGATGTGTAACTGTGACTTACTATGTCTAGCCCAGATTCAATTCTTATGATATTTGATGAAGGATCGTAGCTATATATTCTCAAAATTTGTGACTGTTAAGTTTTGGTTTCTGCAATGCACAGGCATATATTGAACCTGTAAGGCTCTTTGTTGTCCCTGTAGTCCCGCTCTACTTGTCCACATTGTTGTTGTCATTGTAGGTGACCTGTTTGAGTGTGCCGAGGACCTGGACAATCCTCACATCTGGCAGCAGAGTAGTGAGAAACCGGAGGTCCAGCAACAGTCACGTATAGATGTGCTTCACCTGGCCGACTACATCATACCGGGTCATGGTCCAATGTTCAAGGTCCCTGACCAGTACAAGTCTCAGCTCAGCGCTGTCATGATGTATGAGGAATATACTCGTGTAACACAGCAGGACGTCAGCACTGTCACAAAGACTGTCAGCTATCAGGTCTTCGAGGCTGAGTAACTTGATTTTTCTTCCCTGGTGTGATTGTAATATAATGCCATTTTGGAATCATCACTGTACAATTGTAGAAGGACGTGCAGTTTGGATATCGAAGCATTTCATGAAAAAAATGATGGCGCCAGGAAGGAGAGACAAGGAGGGTTATTAAATGTCAACTCACAAATTCATTCATAGTGCCATACCCGAACATTGATTTAAAATACTTTGTGCTGATTGTTGTGTTTCTTACTATGAGAGTGTTCACGGATATTGCTGTTTGCAATACAATGTACTGGCTCAACATTAAACCTGTACATACTAAACTGAACAACAAAACAGGAATGTTGATGATGAAAGTTCTTTAAAGACGTCGTCGTAAAACGAACAATTATAACGTCGTTACATTATAACATTGCCTTCGTGACGTCAAGGAAATCGACATGCGCATGCATCATTTACCTCTTGGTACACGTAGCCACCTAGTGTCAGTTCAAGCTGGCGAACCCCATTTAAATGTACTTATCCAATTTTAATGAGAAATTTTGGGTTATCTCCCTTGTCTTCCACACAGACTATTGTATTTTGTTTTCTCTCGTCCGATGGCAGTTCTTATTCATTGTGACTAACCACGGTATTATATGTCATTTTAACCATTACTGTGTGGTTTCAATCATCATTTTGAGTGCAGGACCGTCCATATTATGAATAAATAATTTTTGGTGATTTTAGAAGGACACTAACCCACATGTAATTTAAGCTCCGTTTTATAATGATAATGTTTGTCTCGGGTGAATTTGTCATTATAATGAATTTGCTGTTATAAAGGGTGATGTTATTTAGATTATTCATGTAATATTTAAAACAAAAAGTTGCAAATTACAATCAATTTCAAATTATGGTTCAGAAAATTTCCTTGTTCTATATATTTCTTCAATATGTTGTTGAATATTTTGTTGTTTACTTTAGTAGTTTTGCATTTGGAATAGATCAAACTTCTGGGAGTATGTATTGATCTCTTTTTTTTATGTACTGGTCTTAACATTAACTGACCTTTTGTGGCATTGCTAACTCCAGAATGTTTCCAAGTCTTGCCCCTGGGACCCCAAATCATATTAAATTATGCTCTGACAATGCATCTGAACTATTTTCAGACAGTCTGTCATCACTCCAAACAACGGAATAAACATTTGTGTTGATGACTTAAATTGTGTAGCTTTTGCTTTGTGACATTTCAATATTGATACAGCAAATCCTCTAATAATTCAATCAGCATAATTTTGTTCTGATAGAGAATGTGTGGTGGTTATCTGAGAAAAAGCCTTCCTGTTTTTATACGCCCGCCAAAAGGCGGACGTATTATGTGATGGCGGTTCCCATCCGTGTGTCCGTCTGTCCGTCCCTCGTATCCGGTCTATATCTGGGACAGTTTTCCATCTACAGTTCCAATTTTTGGAGGGTGGATACCCTACGGGGAGATGATGTGTCGCATACCAAAATGAAGGTCGAGGTCAAAGGTCACTGGCCTAAAAAACAGGAAATCACTTAAGTGTTCGTCTCCGGTCTATATCTGTGAACGTTTTCTATCCATAGTTACAAGTCTTTATGAGTAGATACACTAGGTGGAGACGATGTGTCGCGTACCAAAATTGGGGTCTAGGTCAAAGGTCACTGTTGCCTAAAATCAGGAAATCCTCGATCATTGACAGTTTTCTACCTACAGTTCTAATTTTTGGTGAGTGGATGCCCTAGGCGGGAACGATGTGTTGCATACCAAATGTAGGTCGAGGTCAGAGGTCAAAGGTCCGTGTGACTGAAAAATTAGGAAATCATTAAAAATTTCTAATTTTTGTGAGTGGATTCAATATGGGGAAATGAAGTGTCGCATACCAAAAAATAGGTCAAGGTCGAATGTCAAAGGTCACTGTGACCCCAAAATCAGGAAATTATTAAAAATAGCATTTTTTTTGGTGTCAGTAGATACATTAGGGGGACACAATGTGTCGCCTACCAAAATGTAGGTCAAGGTCACTGTGACGCCAAAATCTTGATATTGTTAAAAATCACCATTTTTGAGTCCATTGGGAAATTACGGGGAGTCGTTTTGCTATGTACCAAAATTTAGATCCAGGTCAATAGTCAAGGTCACTGTGACCCCAGAATAAAGATCAAAGGTCAGTTTCACCTAAAAATCAGGAAATCATTAAAAATTAAAAAATTTTGTGAGTGGATTCAATTGGGGGAAATGAAGTGTCGCATACCAAAAATTAGGTCACGGTCAAAGGTCACTGTGACCCCAAAATCAGGAAAGTATTAAAAGTAACTTTTGTTTTTTGATTCAGTAGATACATTAGGGGGACACGATGTGTCACATACCAAAATGTAGGTCAAAGGTCAAGGGTCAAGGTCACTGACCCCAAAATCGTGAAATTGTTAAAAATCATGATATTTTGTGTCCATTGAGAAATTGCGGGGAGATGGTTTGTCATGTACCAAAATTTAGGTCAAGGTCAACAGTCAAGGTCACTGACTCCAGAATCAAGAAATTTTTTAAAAGTACTTTTTTTGTGTCCGTAGATGCATTCGGGGACATGTGTCACGTACCAAAATGCAGGTCAAGGCCGAACGTCAAGGTCAATTTGCCCCCCAAAATCATGAAGTTCATAAAAATCATGATTGTTGGTGTCCATTGAGGGAAGACGATGTGTCATGTACCAAAATTTAGGCCAAGGTCAAAGGTCCAGGTCACTGTGATCTCAAAATCAGGAAATCATGAAAAAATAACTTTTTTCTGCCAGTAGATACATTAGAGGGACATGTGTTTACATACCAAAATGTGGGTCAAAGGTCAAGGTCACTGTGACCCCAAAATCCAGAAATTATTAAGTCACATTTTCATATGTCTGTCAAAGACGAGGTCGTGTTATGCGATGTTGCGTTCATTCTCAAAGAGAGCCGTGTCTACCCGCGGGAGACCAAAGCGACTCTCATGTAAACTGGTGACATTTTTGAATCTCCAATCTCAAAGCGAGGCAGCATGACATCATTCTCAAAGCGAGCCGTGTCTACCCGCGAACTACTTCCTGTATTAGATAACTCGCTTTCACGGCCAAGTATACATACCGACAATAATTTGTTCGCGATTGATATGCTCCGAAACGGAAAGAGTCATTTCCCAATTATATAGCCCACGTTATGTTTAGCAATTCGCTTCTAACTCGGCGGAGTCAGCAGGTCAGTGACAAGCCAGATAATCATACGCCGCCTACTCACCCCCCAAATTTTGGGGGGATGGCTCCCATTTACGCGTGAAACTCTTTCTCGCAGTAGGGAGTCTCGCGAGACGAGAATGATGTTGCGTTCTGTCTATTCATCCATTAACATTTGTTGTCCATGTCTCTAGTTTCAAGATATGGATTGGTACCAAACTTTGAGTATAACTTACTGGCATGGCAAAGAGGAGCCATACATTTTGAGATCAATTTGTCAAAGATCAAGGTCACAGCCCCCTAAAACTGAATCAAGTTTCGCTGACTATATGTGTTAGGTTTACATCGAGTGGAAAAACATCGTCTCAAGACCACAAGATTCTGTTGGGAAGTATTCTTGTTAATTTTTAAACGATAACAAAATGGCCATCAAAGGATTCTCTGCCATTCACTTTCGTTGTTGTTGTTTCGACCATCGACATCACGCATGTTCTGGGCCACACACTTATGGACAAACTCCAACAACCTGGCGTAGGCACTATGCATACAGTTGAATGTGCCTACCAAATTACTCTCTTGATAAATCAAGTGTCATCAGTTTATTCGTTGATATCTTTTGATCAAGAAAGAGATCACGAGTTTTTTATTAAGAAATTATGCATATCTTTGGAACACAATTCTGCCAGAAAATATTGCATTTTTTAATAGATGTAATAATTACTTTTCACAGCCTGAATTTCCCGAACAAATACTGAAATAGACCTACAATTGAAATTAAGTTTAGCATTAAATTAATTTCATTTTACTGAAAAATTATGAACAAGTCTGTTGTGGGTTTATTTCCCCGGGAAGACAATCTGAAATGGCTCTCGTCGGCAGCGACTCGTCTGACGGCCGGGACAAAGATCAAGTCTGGAGTTGCGCAATCATCCGCCACTGCTTGGGACAACAAAAGACACAGTCTCCAAGTGGCGGTCTACTTCAACTTCGTGAGCTACCATCGCCCGAGCCTACACCAATCGACACTATGGGCTCCGGCTTCTTCCATTCTATCAACTACTGCTGATGTTCACCTCAACGATCTCAGCCCGTCCTTCTTCTACGACTGCTTCGTCCAAAACATCTTTTTGGGCTACGGCATTGTAAAAAAAAGAAAAGAAAAATACTTTTTGATCCTCATGAATTTGCTCATCCTTCTACGTCTCCGGTTCATTCCTCACCCTCAGAAGTCAGAGTTGGTACCGGCACAACTTCGTCAAACATTGGGGCTGTTTTCGACACGGTCCATCAACTGGTACGACCCCCGGAAGACCGATGGACCAAGCTGCAGACGTTGGTTCTAGTTCTTGTCATCATCTTCACAGTCTCTTCATCTCTGGCAAGATCTTCTAGGTCTTCTCACATCCACACAGGACTTTACTCACTAAGGGCCTCTCTCTGCAGTATCATTTTCATCCATACCTTCAGATGTCATTCCTCAATCCTCTAGTTCTGGTATTGACGTCTCTACTTTTCCATCTGATTTGGTGGCAGTCCCGTCACAATGTCATGCGAGCAGTTCCTTTCCTATCACCGGCTCCAGATCGCCATCTCTACACCGATGCTTCCGAGACAGGTTGGGGAGCTCATCTAGACGACCTTGAGGTGTCCGGCAGATGGTCGTCGTCGGATGCCAGACTTCATATCAACCTTCTGGAGATGAAAGCTGTCATCTTAGCAATCCAGCATTTGAGCTCTCTTCTGGTGAATTCGTCCTTTCTCATCGCAACGGACAACTCGACCGTGTATTGCTCACATCATCTAGATGGGTACCACCCGATCCTACTCTACATTTTGTCTGATTTGGACCCTCTTCGACTGGGCTCTGCAACATCACTGCCATCTCACCGTTCGCCATGTTCCGGGTCGGCTCTATGTCATAGCAGATTGCCTTTCTCGTCTCGACACCATTCTTCAGACCGAATGGCAGCTTCACCGGAGAACTTCCAACGCATCATCAGCATCTGGGAGTTCCACTTGATCGACCTGTTTGCGACGAGGAACAATGCACAGCTCTCCCTCTTCGTCAGCCCGATTCTGGAGACTCGAGCCTTCGCCATCGATGCCCTTTTTCGAGTAACTGTGATAACTTCCTTGCATATGCCTACCCTCTCATTGCCCTGCTTCTGGAAGTTCTAGTAAAGTTTGCTCAGCTCGACTGCGTCATTGTTTTATCGTCGTCCCATGGTGGCCTCGTCGACCGTCTTTGGTTCCTCTTCTCACCGCCCCACCACGCCGCCTACCAGTTTGGCCAGCCTGTTGTATCCACCTCACGGGATAGTCCACCACGCCCCTCAGTGGCTCAACTAACACGTCTGCAGACTATCCAGGGTGCACTCTCAAACCAAGGATTTTCAGCAGAAGTTGCAGAGACGATGGTTTTTCAGCCAACCGATTTTCCACATCACAGCTCTATCAATCTAAGTGGACATACTTCGTCTCCTGGTGTCGAGATCGAGGCTTCAATCCCGACGCTGCCTCTCTTCACATAGTTGCGGACTTCCTCCTTCACCTACACCGAGATAGGAAGTTTCAAATCAGCACCTTTGAAGGGTACCGGTCAGCTTTATCCAAGGTTCTGCATCTATCGATGGGCATTGACATTGGCCTGGATGACAACATCTCTGCTTCCCTACGTGCCTTCGCCTTACAGTCTCGCCGTATCCGACAACTGCTATAAAGTAGGGTTTAGGGTGGTTCTTAGCGCTCTTCTTCTTGGCTTCTAGAGTATCCGTGTTTCACGCCCTTGAGAGGAAGTCGATGACCTGGACGGCAGATTGGACCCGCATCTCTTTCCGACCCACTCCAGCATTCATCGCCTAAAATGAGGCTGTGCGCCGAGGTCCTTGTGCTCAATGTCTATTTTCTATCCCAGCATTAATAGATTCGTTCGTGACCTTGATGACGACATCCTGTTATGTCCAGTACGAGCAATACGTCACTACCTCACCGACCCAGTTCGGGGGTCTCGTCGACTATTGTTTTCTCTCTCTTCACCCAGCTGCAACTTCCGACGTCACCAAGCACACGGTTGCCTCTTGGTTGAACAAGATCATTAAGTGGACATATCTACTCGCCCTCGACGCTCCCCCCACTTCTGGCCTCAGCATCTTCCCATACGAGCCATCGTTACATCATGGCCATTATGGTAGAACATAGCCATGGATGACATTGCCCAATCCTGTGCTTGGGAGTGCCAATTCGACTTTTACCGACTGCTATCTGAGAGACATGTCAGTGCAATCAGAGTGACCACGCTAGGGCCGCTAGTACCGCCCAACATGTGGTCCGTTAGTTTCCAAAAAAGAGGGGGGGGGGGTGAGTTGGTGTGAGACGGCGATTACAGTGGTATAAGTTGGTCACCTAGTATTCGGATTCAGATGCCTGGTATGTACATGATCCTTCTTACCGTCTACTGGTTTTACTCAACGACTACCGTCTCTACGTCCCGGGTTCCCTCTGTCGAATAAATTGGTGTGCCACATCCACGATCATCTCAGCGGTTACTCTGCATGAACTCAGGAACTACAACAAGGCCGAGGTCCCTACCTCCATCTGTTGGTAGTGTGGCATAGCAATAGAAGGTGAAGATTTGAGCAATAAATATTAAACATTTATAAACATTGTTGGTATTTATTATCAAATCAAACCTGCTATTGCTTTGATTGCCCAGCCCATCCTCCCCTCACTCTACGGCCTTGTACAAAACACACCTATAGGCTGGAGTAGAAAAGATGAGGACTTCATGGGCGCATGCGCAGAGTAAACCAGCTGAGCTCCCTAAAGGGAGGTAACTTATATTCTGCAAAGGCTCTCCTAAGGGAGGATATAAGGCATAGCAATAGCAGGTTTGATTTGACAATAAATACCAACAATATAATTCCAGATATACTGGCGTATATTGAAGCCCCTTGGGCTCTTGTTCACATTTTTCTTTCTTCATGAAAAATTTTCTCACCTGAAGGAAATCAATTTGAAGAAAAAAATTGTTTCAAGGTCGCCTAGTTTCCAAGAGTTAAGCGCCTTTTAGTTTATTAATCAATATGAGGTGTCATGAATGTTACGTTCTCGTAAGCACAAAATTCTAGACCATTCTCTGGATTGCTAGCTACCAATTGGGACCAACGCAATGAAACAACCTTGGAATTTGTACCAGTGTATTTTCAGATGTACGGGCGTATATTGAAGCCCCATGGGCTCTTGTTATTTGTGAAGGCTAGAAAATTAATTTCTTCCATTCTTCTCCAAAAGCTGTAGTCTGCTGGCTCAAGGGAGGGGGGGGGGGCGGTATGAAAGTAGTATATAGCATTGATTAACCCTCGCATTGACCTCTCGACCTCGGCCAAACCACTTTTATCGGTAGGGGTCAAAGGTCAATCAGTGCACTTGAGAATACAGCGAAGAGATAAGGCCTTATTGACCTTTGACCAACCTTGCACCCCTACCGACTAAAAGTGGTTTGGCCGAGGTCGAGAGATCAATTAGGTGATTCCTCCTCGGTGATGCGGTTTGGCGGTGATGCGGTCTGGCTTCGCGGACAGAAAGCAGTCCCAATTATATGGAGGGCTGAGGGTATGTCTCACTGTATGGAATGCATCATCACGGGGAGTGCGCATGTGTATGACGTCACTTCCGGTCTGCGTGAATGGGGCGTGACCTGTGAACATGATAGGACATGTACTGACCTGTCTGGAGTTTTTCCCTACAATGTCGTTCACCTTCGTGTTTTTTCAGTGAGGTCCGATGGGTACGTCCGTGTCTTTTCGGTGAGGTCCGTGGGAACATGATAGGCCATGTACTGGGCTGGGGGTTGTCACGTGCCGAACACCTGGCTCCCCGAATTGCAACAATGTTGCAAGTTCATAAATGTTGCGGCGACCGTGAACACCTGGTCTGCGTGAGTGAGCTCACCTGCCGAACACCTGGCTCCCCGAGATCAAGGCATGTCCGGACTTGTTCTGGGTTGTGCAGTTCTGCCATGCAGAGGACGGGTACTAGGAATGCATATTAAATCTATATTACCATTTATGGGATGCATGTACTGACTTGTATTTGGGGTTTTTCCATCACGGGGAGATCACGTGATAGTTCAAGGTCATATTGAATGATAGGAATGGATGTACTGACCTGTTCATCGGTGACCACAAACAAAAAGGGGATTCTCCTTTGGCATCGATGGTGCTGCCCTCTAGAGGCAGAGTGGGTGCATGTCAAATTTCTTCAGATATAAAATACGGAACACGCACTTTACCCTAGAATATACTCCTATCGACTCTATTCCAAAGGGCTAATATCGGTCCCCGGACTTATCGGGATGAGAGAGGTAGGGTGGGGGAGTGGGTGTATGTAAATTTAGGATTTGTCCCGAAAATATAGAAAGCGGAACACGGACTTTACCCCTACAATAGAGGAAAACCCCTATCAACCTTGTCCAAAAGCGCTAATATCGGTCCCCGGGCTTATCGGGGTCTGCCTATCAAGTCATGGGTGGGTGCATGTAAAATGAGGATTTGTCCCGAAAATATAAAAAGCGGAACACGGACTTTACCACTACAATAGAGGAAACCCCATATCAACCTTGTCCAAAAGGGCTAATATCGGTCCCTGGCCTATCAAAGTGTGGGTGCATGTAAAATGCGGATTTGTCCCCGAAAATATAAAAAGCGCAACACGGACTTTACCCCTACAATAGGGGAAAACTCCTATCAACCCTGTCCCAAAGGGCGAATATCGGTCCCTGGCTTATCGGGGTCTGCCTATCAAGTCATGGGTGGGTGCATGTAAAATGCGGAGTTGTCCCCGAAAATATAAAAAGCGGAACACGGACTTTACCCCTACAACAGGGGCTTGTATTATACAATATACGGGAAAATGCCTGTATGGGGTATGGGGGTGGTAATTTTTGTTTGTGAGTGGGATCCGACTGGACTAATGTATCGTCCGTTTTCATCATTTTGCGCTGGCCGTAGTATAGAAAGCAGGCATTCTGGGGATTCGTGGAGGTTTGTTGAGTGATTGAGGGCCCATACCTGGTCAAATGGACCGTGTGGGGTATCAGTTTTACATCCGGGTCCCCATCTTACATTTAGGAGTAGTAGAGAAAGCAACAATTTTGGGGCCCCGAGCTCCGAGCTCCTGCCTGCCTCATCCCCGAACTCCGAGCTCCCGACTACTCCATCCCCGAGTTCCGAGCTCCCGTCGTTACGCCTTAACGCCCTAGCATAACGCCTTAACGCCCTAGCATAACGCCTTGACGCCATGATATACACAAATGAAAGAAAAACAACAACAACAAAGATGAGAGATGAGATAACAACAACATGTTTTTTTTCATATGGTTTATTCTCCCCTCCAGTACATCCTACCCACGCTGGGGGAGCCGCGTTGGATATGTTTACAGTTCAAGAAGACTCTTGTCCAATCAGAGGCCGCCATTTGGCGCTGTATCAGTCATATTCGTTTCTGCCCGTTACTGCGTTAGATGTATTCTCGGCTGCTCTTGTCCAATCAGACGTCGCCGTTTCAGAAACTTTCATCTTTGCTCGGTGTGACCTAATCGTCGTCGGGCAGGCCTGGATATTGTTTGGGCAGCATGTCCCGAAAGAGTTGTTTGCGCATCCTGACCTGACTATCTGAGGTGAAGCTCTCCGTATCGGTATATAGACTCTCAGCAATCTCACTTTCCTGGGATGTAGGCTGACTATCTCAGGTCAAGCTCTCCTTATCAGTAGATAGACTCTCATCAATTCTGTATCGGCTTCTTGTGCCTCGGAGTCTTCAATCCCATGTATATTTTTCTCGTGTCGCATCATATCGTAACGTCTGGTGAACGTGCGTTGGCACTCAGAGCAAGTATAAGCCATATTGACGGTTGAACGTCGACTGTGCGTGTTTTGGCAATACACTTGCTTTTATAGACAGTAACGCCCGTCAACGCTTAGCTTAACGCTTCAACGCCCTGGTGAACTAGCTCAGAAGCCCTGATTTTCATGGAATTGCCACCAATACATCGAAATGCAGTGACGCCCGTCAACGCCCGTCGTTACGCCTTAACGCCCGTTTCAACACCCGTCAACACCCGTCTTTACGCCTTAACGCCCGTCACAATACCTTAACGCCCTATCTTTACGCCTAAACGCCCGTCTCAGCGCCTTAACGAGCGATAAAGGGCTGTTGGAGGCCGATTAAGCTTTGAACTCTGAGTGCACTTTCGGTCACGTGACCGGAAGTGACCTTTGACCAGGTCACCGGAAGTGACCTTTGACCCTGCGCTGCTCGGAAGTGACGTCATCGTACGCAGGCGCACACACATATTACACCACCACCACCACCACCACCACCACCGGGCGTTGATGGGCGTCAACGCCCGGTGGTGGTGGTGGGAGCTCCCGTGTGGCAGAGCTCTTGGATCGGAGCTCTTGGAGCTCAAAGCCTGTGGAGCTCAGGGCTCGGAAGTGACATTTGCATATGACCTCTGTGAGGTCACTTCCGCCGGCATCATTGAAAAGTGTTGACCGCTTCTCTCTTGCAGGAAACAAGCCTATGTTTATGTATACTATGATTGTCTTTTTGAATTTGGTGCTAATACTGTTATATGGAATATGGAATAGGTCTTTGGATTATGGACGCGGATATTCTCTAATGGACGACGGCTGGATTATGAATGACGGACTAGGCGCTTGTAATTCAAAGGTTAATCGGCCTCCAAAAGCCCTTTATCACTCGTTAACGCGCTGAGACGGCCGTTAAGGCGTAAAGATAGGGCGTTAAGGTATTGAGACGGGCGTTAAGGCGTAACGACGGGTGTTGACGGGCGTTGAGACGGGCGTTAAGGCGTAACGACGGGCGTCACTGCATTTCGATGTATTGGTGGCAATTCCATGAAAATCAGGGCTTCTGAGCTAGATCACCAGGGCGTTGAAGCGTTAAGGTAAGCGTTGACGGATATGATGCGACACGAGAAAAATATACATGGGATTGAAGACTCCGAGGCACAAGAAGCCGATACAGAAACTGATGAGAGTCTATCTACTGATAAGGAGAGCTTGACCTCAGATAGTCAGCCTACATCCCAGGAAAGTGAGATTGCTGAGAGTCTATATAACGATACGGAGAGCTTCACCTCAGATAGTCAGCCTACATACCAGGAAAGTGAGGCAGAACCTTCCTTCTGGGATCGTATTGTGACAGCAGCTATCAATACTCATGCTGTAGCGATCGAGAACGCCGGACAGGATAACTTACAACAGGCGTACACCCAAATGCGGCCCTGCATCAGGAAAACAGCCATGACGATCTATGAACAGTATACCTTACTACCGCTTGAAATAAAAGGCGACCCCATGCACAGGTCCATCATGAAGACCAAGCGTCACTTGGAAGAGGATATGGGGCTACCACCCACTGAGGCCCTGGAAAATGCGATCAGGATGCGCAAACAATATCCAGGCCTGCCCGACGACGATTAGGTCACACCGAGCAAAGATGAAAATTTCTGAAACGGCGACTTCTGATTGGACAAGAGCAGCCGAGAGTACATCTAACGCAGTAACGGGCAGAAACGAATATGACTGATACAGCGCCAAATGGCGGCCTCTGATTGGACAAGAGTCTTCTTGAATTGTAAACATACCCAACGCGGCTCCCCCAGCGTGGGTAGGATGTACTGGAGGGAAGAATAAATCATATAAAAAAAACATGTTGTTGTTGTTGTTCTCTCATCTCTCATCGTTGTTGTTGTTGTTTTTCTTTCATTTGTGTATATCATAGCGTCAAGGCGTTATGCTAGGGCGTTAAGGCGTAACGACCGGCGTTAAGGCGTAACGACGGGAGCTCGGAACTCGGGGATGGAGTAGTCGGGAGCTCGGAGTTCGGGGATGAGGCAGGCAGGAGCTCGGAGCTCGGAACTCGGGGCCCTAAAATTGTTGCGTTCTATACTACTCCTAAATGTAAGATGAGGACCCGGATGTAAAACTGATACCCCACACGGTCCATTTGACCAGGTATGGGCCCTCAATCACTCAACAAACCTCCACGAATCCCCATAATGCCTGCTTTCTATACTACGGCCAGCGCAAAATGATGAAAACGGACGATACATTAGTCCAGTCGGATCCCACTCACAAACAAAAATTACCACCCCCCATACCCCATACAGGCATTTTCCCGTATATTGTATAATACAAGCCCCTATTGTAGGGGTAAAGTCCGTGTTCCGCTTTTTATATTTTCGGGGACAAATCCGCATTTTACATGCACCCACCCATGACTTGATAGGCAGACCCCGATAAGCCAGGGACCGATATTCGCCCTTTGGGACAGGGTTGATAGGAGTTTTCCCCTATTGTAGGGGTAAAGTCCGTGTTGCGCTTTTTATATTTTCGGGGACAAATCCGCATTTTACATGCACCCACACTTCGATAGGCCCGGGACCGATATTAGCCCTTTTCGACAAGGTTGATATGGGGTCTCCTCTATTGTAGTGGTAAAGTCCGTGTTCCGCTTTTTATATTTTCGGGACAAATCCTCATTTTACATGCACCCACCCATGACTTGATAGGCAGACCCCGATAAGCCCGGGGACCGATATTAGCCCTTTTGGACAAGGTTGATAGGGGTTTTCCTCTATTGTAGGGGTAAAGTCCGTGTTCCGCTTTTTATATTTTCGGGACAAATCCTAAATTTACATGCACCCTACCTCTCTCAGCAGGCCCCGATAAGCCAGGGCCCGATATTAGCCTTTTGAGATAGGGTTGATAGGAGTTTTCCCCCATTGTAGGGTAAAGTCCGTGTTCCGCTTTTTATATTTTCGGGACAAATCCTAAATTTACATACACCCACTCCCCCACCCTACCTCTCTCACCCCGATAAGTCCGGGGACCGATATTAGCCCTTTGGAATAGGGTTTGGAATAGAGTCGATAGGAGTATATTCTAGGGTAAAGTGCGTGTTCCGTATTTTATATCTGAAGAAATTTTACATGCATCCACTCTGCCTCTAGAGGGCAGCACCATCGATGCCAAAGCGGAATCACCTTTTTGTTTGTGGTCACCAATGAACAGGTAAGTACATGCATTCCTATCATTCAATATGACCTTGAACTATCACGTGATCTCCCCGTGATGGAAAAACCCCAAATACAAGTCAGTACATGCATCGCATAAATGGTAATATAGATTTAATATGCATTCCTAGTACCCGTCCTCTGCATGGCAGAACTGCACAACCCAGAACAAGTCTGGACATGCCTTGATCTCGGGGAGCCAGGTGTTCGGCACGTGAGCTCACGCAGACGCCAGACCAGGTGTTCACGGTCGCCGCAACATTGTAGCGAACATGCAACATTGTTGCAATTCGGAGAGCCAGGTGTTCGGCACGTGACAACCCCCAGCCCAAGCAGACCACAGCGAAAAAAAACCCACAGACAGGTCAGTACATGGCCTATCATGTTCCCACGGACCTCACCGAAAAGACACGGACGTACCCATCGGACCTCACCGAAAAAAACACGAAGGTGAACGACATTGTAGGGAAAAACCCCACAGACAGGTCAGTACATGTCCTATCATGTTCACAGGTCACGCCCCATTCACGCAGACCGGAAGTGACGTCATACACATGCGTACTCCCCGTGATGATGCATTCCATACAGTGAGACATACCCTCAGCCCTCTATATACTTGAGACTACTTTCTGTCCGCGGAGGCAGACCGCATCGCCGCGGAGGAATCACCTGATTGACCTCTCGACCGCGGCCAAACCACTTTTAGTCGGTAGGGGTGCAAGGTTGGTCAAAGGTCAATAAGGCCTCATCTCTTCGCTGTATTCTCAAGTGCACTCATTGACCTTTGACCCCTATCGACTAAAAGTGGTTTGGCCGAGGTCGAGAGGTCAATGCGAGGGTTAATCAATGCTATATACTACTTATGAAGCTTGTAAAAAATATTAATGATGGAAGAAATCAGATTTCATAGTTTGCAACATAAACGTGGTGTACCTCCTCGTAACATTTCAGTGTTTTATTTGGGATTTATTTAAGTTACAATACCAACCAAATTGGGATTTCAAACCTCTGAACCATGTTAAATATATACAGAAGCACATGCTGTTTCACCCCTTGAGCAAGCAAAACTGTCATGGTGGGATAACATCAGCTGAAACTCTGATCTGGCTTATACACAAGATTTGCACTGTAAAAAGTGATGTAAACCAGCATTGTCGGACATTTGAAATTGGGCTTTCGCCTGGGTTTTGTTATTCGTATTTAGTAGTGAGCTTTTAATATATCAAAAATATGACATTCCTAGAAACCAACCCCATGTTTTCGTTACCATATCGCGGGTGGTTGGGTGGGTTCAGGTTCCTGATGCTTCAATGCATTTTGCTGAGAAGCAACAGGAACTTGATAATGTGATGTCTACCACTGTAATATCACTTGTCTTTATTGCACCATGTAAGCGTCCTGTCTGTGTCTTGTGCGCTGTCCTCATTGTTTTATAGGGTGGGTGGAGGGTGTCTGGTTCCATGCTGCTTCAAAGATTTCTTCTTTGAAGTAGCAGGAACACAACTTGGTTGGGTGGTGCTTAGTTGGTTCGTCGTGATATAGCTGAAAATATTTTTGAAAGCGACGTTAAATTCTATTCACTCACTCACTCGTTACCATATCTGACTAGACATTACATAAAATTTCATATTATAAAGGTGTCCTATTTTAGATATATTAAATTATAGCCAAAAACATACCATACAAGCAGCCAGAGGATGCCAAGTCCCCCGCCAAAATGGCAGCAGTATTTATAAGCGCTGTCGGTCTCGGGGGATATTCATGGGGGCGGCAACAGCTACTTCACAGGCGTAAGAAGCAGAGGGGTCTTTCCACCTTCCCAGGTTTTGAGATCAACTCAGAATGGCTGACTGCATGAATGTTGATTGCTACTGTAATATATTTTCCTTACGGTGTAGCATGAAAATTATGTAACCGAAATGCAACCTCAAGAGACAACTAATGGCATATTATCTGCAAACTAAATTTGACAAGAATATGAAGGCATCCTCAACCTATTGCCCGGAAACCAAATTTAGACTTTGCCACAAGGAGTCACCACATGTAGGCGCAAGCAGGCAAAACACAATCCCAAATGACATCTCATGTCATGGTATCGGCATATGAACTTTGAGAACGATCTGGAGAGGGGTCCTCAAGTTATTGCCGGTACTAGATGCCCACCGGTGTTCATGTTATTTGGGGCGGGTCACATATGAATACAAAATTTGAGAATAATCTGATGAGCAGTTGCCAAATTATTGCCCGGAAACAATTTTTTCCACCAGGAGACGCCACCTCTAGGCAGCAGCGAGCAAGGTACAATCCCATGGAACATGGTATTGTGGTGACATCTGCATACCAAATTTGAGAAGAATCCGATGAGGGTCCTCAAGTTATTGCCCGGAAACCAAACTTAGATTTCGACACCAGGTGACGCAAACTCTAGGCGCAAGTCAGTGAAATGCATTATCAAGCGACACCTTATGTCATGGTACATTCATACCAAATTTGAGGAGAATCCGGTGGGCAGTTCTCAAGTTATTACCCGGAAACAGATTTGTGATGTTGCCGCCAGGTGGCGCCATCTGTGAGTGCAAGTGAGCGAAAGGCAATCCCAAGCAACAGCTCCTGGCATGGTAAATGCATGCCAAATTTGAGAAGAATCCGATATGTTTCTCATGTTACCCAGAAAGGTAGGATATTTCAAAGAAATTCCACCAAGTGTTTCTAAGTTATCACTTGTAGCATGGAATAATGGAATGAACTCTAGTGGCGCCACCTCCGGGTGGATTTTGCTGAAACACATCACCAACGGTGTTTTGTCGCAGGGAATGCATTTGCCAAATTTTGAAGAAATCCGACAAATCGTTCGAAAGTTATCTCTCGCGAAGGATTTGAACAAACATGAACGGACATGCACTAAAGATTGGAACAAGACGTAGTGGCGCCACCTACAGGCAGATCTTGCTGAAACGTAATACCAACAGTCGTCTTGTCGCAAAGAATGCAGATGCCAAATTTCGGAGGAATCCGACAGAGCATTTAGGAGTTATCGCTTACGAAGTATTTGCACGGACATCCACGGATATGCACTAAAGATTGGAACAAGACCCAGTGGCGCCACCTACAGACGGATCTTGCTGAAACGTAATACCAACAGACGTCTTGTGGCAAAGAATGCAGATGCCAAATTTCGGAGGAATCCGACGAAGCATTTAGGAGTTATCGCTTACGAAGTATTTGCACGGACATGCACTGAAGATTGGAACAAGACCCAGTGGCGCCACCTACAGGCAGATCTTGCTGAAACGTAATACCAACTGACGTCTTGTCGCAAAGAATGCAGATGCCAAATTTCGGAAGAATCCGACAAAGCATTTAGGAGTTATCGCTTACGAAGTATTTGCACGGACATCCACAGACATGCACTAAAGATTGGAACAAGACCAGTGGCGCCACCTACAGGCGGATCTTGCTGAAACGTGATATCAACAGACGTCTTGTCGCAAAGAATGCGGATGCCAAATTTCGGAGGAATCCGACGAAGCATTTAGGAGTTATCGCTTACGAAGTATTTGCACGGACATGCACGGACATGCACTAAAGATTGGAACAAGACCCAGTGGCGCCACCTACAGGCGGATCTTGCTGAAACGTAATATCAACAGACGTCTTGTCGCAAAGAATGCAGATGCCAAATTTCGGAGGAATCCGACGAAGCATTTAGGAGTTATCGCTTACGAAGTATTTGCACGGACATGCACGGACATGCATTGAAAATTGGAACAAGACCCAGTGGCGCCACCTACAGGCGGATCTTGCTGAAACGTAATACCAACAGACGTCTTGTCGCAAAGAATGCAGATGCCAAATTTCGGAGGAATCCGACAAAGCATTTAGAAGTTATCGCTTACGAAGTATTTGCACGGACATGTACGGACATGCACGGACACATAGAAGCAAGAACCATTTTAAAATTGCGTTGCGGCGGGGGACAAAAAATTCAAATGGCTGTTGATGCTGTTTCACGCCACTTTTCACCACGAGCTTTGGAACAGTAGTGTAAAACTTGGGTATTTTGTGTGAAACTATCTCTGTGCAGCATTGAAGAAAATAGGCTGCTTCGTAGCAACTATACTGATGACACAATTGCGACAATTGTGTCATTAGCAGTTGCCCGGTCGCCAGCTAATGTACCGTAATTGTATCATTATCAGGCTATTACCAATTGTGACATTAGCTGGCGGCTCTGCAAGCAGACTGTACAAGTAATAACGCAATTATGACAATTGTGTCATTAGTGGTTACTACTGCAAGTGTATCAACGACGAACTCATTCATCATGTGTGATATATTTTTGCTTCAAATAATTACTGGTTCCCAGTTGTGACAATAAGCGCCAACATGCTTGCTACCATTTTTTTTTAGTGACAGAGTAGCCTGCTATTGTCACAACACAGCTGTGACATTTAGCAGGCGACCTGACAACTGCCAATTGATGACAATTGTCGTTGCTACACTGCTTTTTAGCTCCACGAACTGACAGCAAGATAGATTTTTTGCTGAATTAATGAATTACCTGCATGGTTTTTAACCTTTTTGTCAATCTACTCTCCTGTTCCAATAACTTTGATCGCCTCCTTCAGTTTATTGCGGGACATTTTACTTCCTGTGGTTGAATTATTAGAGGATTTACTTACAAGCATGTAATTGTGCACATATTTATAGGAATTCTTTTTTCCTGGTGTCTCATTTATGCTCGTAGGTCAGCAAGTCGCTTTAACCCAGGAGTGAACCATCCTCGCGAGCCAGTGTATCAATCGAAATGTCTGCGAGGATTTAGGGATTATGGACTTGTGCAGATGGGAGTTTACGGGTCTAATCAGGTTTTTTGCCGATATCTTTTGATATATACAGACGATAAAACTCTGAAATTACAGTATGTGTTGGCAGAATATACTTTGGGATAAATACTAAAGTATAAAGCCTTCAAATAAGCGGGGTTTGATTTTTACAGAACAATTTGTCCATCCGGCCTATCCAAATGCATGTTAAGAATCAACGGCTCAGTCAAGCGGAACGTCGCCGCACTCGGGCACTGATTGGTCAAATTGAGCTCTGACATATGCCTTCGCTGATCTGTACGGTACAGTTCCGTATCTAAGAAACAAATATAAATTTTCTCAGAAGCCCCGCGGGTTTCCCGGGGATTGCCCTGGGGTATCGTTGTGCACACTCCAGGTCATGGTAGGAATAGGCCTCAGCTCCTCAGAGAACTTGTCGTAAGAGGCGACTAACTGGGGCACCCGGGTGGGAAAAGGAATAGGACTCCACCCGTGGGGTCGCGGGTGTTAAAAGGAACAGGAAAAGGAATCTCCCTTTCCCTCTTGTCTACTGGCCTGTATTAGCCTGCTTAATAGATCTCTCGTCATGCACACCAAGACATTCTCTCGAAAAGTTTGACGATATGATCATCAAATTAGGCCTGTATGAGCTATTCTCACTAAGGAGTGCACGAGCCCATAATCATATTTTGATTGAAGAATATCGGAGAAATAGATGTAAAGAAAAATTTGAACAAATGTGGCAGGAACAATTCGGCACGATTTTTTTTTTCAATAGCCACGTGGGGCTTCCGGGGTTGGCCTGGGATGTCGTTGTGCACACCGCAGGTCATGGTAAGAATAGGCCTCAGCTCCTCAGCCAGCTTGTCGTAAGAGGCGACTAACTGAGACACCCGTGTGGTTCCCGGGTGTGAAAAGTAATAGGACCCCACCCGTGTGGTTCACGGGTGTGAAGAGGAATAGGACGTCGTGATATGACTGAAATATAGTTGAAAGCGACGTTAAATCATATTCACTCACTCACTCCTATTTTTTCAATAAATTATACAAAAAGCAAGAAATTCTTTCTCAAAGAGAACCTTGACATTGTGAAGACTTTGCAGCCCACCGCATATCAATTCAAACTGGAAAATCTTCGTATGTTTGTGGAGAGAAATTAGGTGTTTTCACTTCCACATCATCGATTTCGCACGAATACAATGTTTCATGGTCCTGGGTCCACTTATTCGCGATCCGTGAGACTCAATCAGTGCTTTGAAATTACACTGTATCGATATATAAGACCTGGGATACAACATGACAGGGATCAGTCGCCCCATTGTTCTCTGCAGAGCCAAAGCTATAAAATGTTGTACTATAGCTCTTGTTCAGTACTGACAACTTCAATCTCCTGTAACTCAGCCAATAGTTAGAAACAAATTTAGTCATATGATCACCAAAAGGAGGTTAAATATCATTAAGATGTGTCACATTGTCACGCAATTTTTCTCAAATGAACCGTGATAACCAAGAAAGTGATGAAAATTGCAGACAGTTTATGGACACCCCTTACTTTGGCAAAAAAGTAACTATCGAAGAAAAATGTCAAATTTACCCAAACCTTTCTCCGTTATATTCCTCAACATTGTGGTAACAACACAATTGAGATGTTTTATAAATGTGATAGCATTAATGTCAACTTTTCTCAACTCGATATTTCAGACAAATTCATTTGGGTTTTATCGTGCAGGCACGACGGAAGCATTTGTGATGTGGGGTGGGGTGGGGGGGGGGGGCACTACCACAACACGCGTTCTAGAGTATTTCCGAGCAATAAAACAAGAAATCTTCGCTTATGCAAACTCTATTTGTTTTGCCTGTTTTGTTGTTTCCCACAACATTTTTTTTCTCAAATATTTACCGCCAAGTAAAAGATGATGTTCGGAAGTATAAATGCTTTAAATATTAAATATCATCTCAATCGAAATACAAGCTTCTAGTTCGTCATTCAATATTCAGCCGTCGTCCATTAAAGAATTTCCGTGTCCATAATCCAAAAACCTAATTCATATAACAGCATTAGCACCAAATTCAAGAAGAAAAAAATCATAGTATACATACAAATGCATGACAGAAGCGTCAATAGTTCCAAAATATCAAATCACTATCTGATCAATATTCTTAATCCATATAATTTTCGTTGTAAAGTCGTTATCTAGAATATGATGTATCTGTCACGCTTTGATTGCGCCTGTTCATATGAACACCATGAGCATCTAAAAATACATAGGTTCATTCGGCCCCGGTTAAGCGGAATTAAACACAGGTACGCCATAAATCTTGCACGCTACGCCCGTATTTTGATATCATGCGATATGTATCGCCAAATTTGAGAAACTTTCACTGGAAGCGCTTGGTAGTATAGCCCTGTTTTAAAAGATTCTGCAATAATGTACACAGATTTTTTCTACTTGTTAGGGAGCCGAAAAAAGTTCACCTTATGAATGTGAATGAATTTTTTTCTTGTGCCCCTCATGCTTATTGGAAAGCAAAATCTGCGTTAAATACAGATATATGTTTCTTCACGTTACTCTATTGTTTTTCTTTCTCTGCCTTGTTTTTGTTTGGTTTTGTGTGGTGCATGTGTCTCCTTTTTTTTTTTTTGCTAAAAATATTAGGGGGAAGGGGCATGGCCCCTTGCCGCCCCCGTTCCGCCGTCCCTGTCGTGCGAGGATCCAATTTAAAACTTTAGGGAAGTTTGTTCATATTGTAGGAACGCACATACATGTAGCAATATGATTGATAGGTCTGCATCTAAATCTGACAAATGTGTTACTGATACAGGAATGACAGATAATGATAGCTAATATACGTATTTAGTGTTACATACTGATAGGATTAGTCGGTAAGATAATAATTTATTGTAACATGCCAGTTTTTTCTGTAAATCAAATCATTTCTAATCAGCTAGGTTATTCTATATGTACTTAATTATTGCCGCTTGATTGTATTTCTGCTCATAGTCCGAGCTTTCTCTGACCCCTTTCCAACGACGACGACAGATACACAGCCAGAAAAAGAGTGATGGCCAAAGCCATACAATCTATAATATACTATGTGTCGCCTCGGACTATTCTGCTCAATGACTGTTGCTTCAATGCATTTTGCTGAGAATGTGAAGTGTGTGAGCTGACACCCAGTACCCAGTTCCCAATGTCTAGCACTGTAATATCAATTGTCTTTATTGCACCATGTTAGCGTCCTGTCTGTGTCTTGTGTGCTGTCCTCAGTGTTTTTTTGGGGGGGTGGATAGAGCGTGTCTGGTTCCATGCTGCTTCAAAGATTTCTGTTAAGTAGCAGGAACGCGACGGGCGCTACGATTCGGAAAATTAAGAACATCGAACCTTGGCCTGTCAAATGAATCAACTTATCCAGGAATTAATCGATCTGCTAGCTTGGATACGCGGTCGGCTATTATATACAAGAAACGAAATGAAAATTGGCTCGAGGAAATGCCAGGGGTATCCCCCATTGACCAGAAATAGGCAGGTCATGTTGACCTTATAGACCGAATGCATTGCTGGCAGGCTGTTTATCATCTTCGCGCGAGTATTTATTTACCATGTAACGAGACTAATTTTAAAATGGTCTAATTTTGTCTGGATGTCGTCCGCGGTAATAATTTCAAACCTGTGTCATGTCTGCGAACGAAGAATTTAGAAGGTGATCGGACAGGTTTGTGCCAGGAATGATCCAACCTTTTGCAGCCTCCGCCGGGTGTAGTTCAAGTGAGTTCGGTTTATCTTGTCACAGGACCGTGTCTCAAATCACAGGCGCTTGGTGTTGGTCAGTTAATAATTATGATATTAATATTTATATATACTCTCCTTCTACTCTATTAATGCAATCAAACATTGCGACTAAAACAATCCCGATTAATGTTTGATTCATGACTAGTTAATCCCGATGTTGTTGTTGTTGTTGTTGTTAATATGGTTACCACACGTACCGTATACCACTGTACCAGAAGCTCCGTTAAACTAGTTTTATGGAATTCCGACTGTACATAGTGAGTGAGTAGCAGGGGTTCACATCGTTTTCAACCTTGTTTCAGTCATATCACGACGGTGCCTACATGTGCCAGAACACGAGAGCGCTCACAGTTCCTATTACCCTAGACTACCCTATCAGCCCATCCAGCACAGCACCCGGTCAACCAGCCAAGTTATTTGACGAGAACCAGTGTGTCCAACGCTATAAGCCGTACTCTGACTGTACATATATCCATATAAATATCGATTCAACATTGATTAATCAGAATTGTTTTATTTATCAGCATTGGATGAATGAATTGAGACACGGTCATGTGATCTTATCAAACTTAACAGACGTGTTCAGTGTCCCAGTGCTCGTATATTTTGTGTAAGTGAGCTATCCCGCACAGCCCTAAATGGAGTGAGTGAATTTCGTTATTTAGTCCCTCAATTTCAAATTTTTGTATGGGTTTCTCTCAAATTTCATTCGATCAAACAATCTACATTTTATATGAGAGTAGCTATACCAGGGGAAGATAAATCTGTCGGAATGGAAAATTTAGGCCAAAGACCATGGTCACTGTGACAGGTATAGCAAAAGATTTTAAGTGTTGATGTACATGTAAATACATAAACGCATAAATGTGTCCACAAATGAAGTACAATATGATATAAGCCAGGATATAATATGTCATCATTGAATTTAGAGAAGATTCAAAGGTGACTGAAATTGTGACAAGATTCCGACAGGCCCCGGAAGTTTTGGGGTACACAGTTATCGCTCGTATTTATTGGTAATTTTATGTGTTTTTACCCATCGGGCAATATTGCTCGAAGTGTATTGTCATTATGTACGTCGGTTCGTCCGTCTCCGATTTGTCGTTACCTCCATATTTCAAGAATGACTACGCCTAGGAATACCAAACTTACATTACACATGCATATGGTCACAGAGCAGATGCCCATTGAAAATCAGCGAGATTGATCCATATTTTCTTCAGGTCACCAGGTCAAACTCTGTTAATTTATCATGAGTTGATTGTTACCACTATATCTCAAGAATATGAATAGGAGCACAAAACTTCACATATGTATATGGTCTTAGAGCAGAAGCCTCTTAAAATCGGTGAGATTGACCTATTTTTTTCTGGGTCACTAGGTATATTCAGTTTGTACCTTCATCTCTGGTTGCTTGTACCCACCATATTTCAAGAATGATAAAGCCTAGGCTTACTGAACTTACACTAGACCCACACATGTAATGGACTACAGCCAAATTACATGTCGATCGAGTATTATCATAATGTACGTTGCCATCATATCTAAACATCTATGTTTTCTCGTTGCCATCATATCACAAAAATGATTATGTCCGGGTACACCAAACTTACATCACATGCATGTCGTGACAAAACAAAAGCCTGTCGGAAATCTGTGAGATCGACCCAGATTTTTGGGCAACTCCGTCATGTAAGACACATACAACAGGTGCCTACATGTGGGGAACCATTCAACCACGGAGTGAAAAGGGTCAAGTATATTGCACGCCAAGTGTTGCCGAATGAAGTTGTCTTAAAAGACGGGTCTGCCGATTTTTGTTGTCACCAGGTTAGATTACGTCAATTTGTCGCCATTTAATTATCTGAAAATGAGTGTCTGGGAGCACCAAACTGGCATACCGGTAATACATGCATGTGGTCATGGAGCAGAAGTCTATCGCAGAGTGAGATTGACCTATTTTTGGGGGGTCACTGGGTCAAAGTTGTTCCTGTTATCAACTATTGTGTTTTAACTAACGTAACTCATGAATGAGTATGCTTAGGCTAACTGACCGTACAGTGGACACATTGAAGTATTGTCATCATGTGTGATACGTAATATGTCCATATATTTCTACCATTATCACCCAATGTCAAAGATATACAGGAGTACGAAACTGTAAATCACTTAGGCATGTGATCATGGTATACAAAAACCTGATAAAAATTAGTCAGCTTGACTATATTTTCTGGTGTAACCCGACGCACCTAATTGAAGGCTTACAAGACCGAATGCCAGTACAGGGATCTCGCGTTGGCAATTAAATTGATGGACGTACATTGCATCATGAGATAGAACGTCATGATCATCATGTTGCAGGTCTACACTTCATCTCAAATTTACATTTTCGTTCACCAAGCCAATTTCTACGCTCACGCTCTGAATTTGCCTTGGTCGGACGGGCTGCCATTATTGTTCAAACACAACCTGTAGCGTGTTGAATATGCATTAGGCATTATCTTTCCGAAACTTGTTCTGAAACGGCGTCAGCGATTGACTGTTATTGTCATTGCATCAGCCTACAGAGGAGGCATGTGCTGTGTTTGATTGGTTCGTAAGATGAAATTGACATTTCTGATTTTTAACAATAATGGCAGCCCGTCCGACCAAGGCAAGTTCGAAGTGGGAACGTAGAAATTGGTTTAGTGTAACGAAGATGCAAATTTATGGCGAACAAAACACCTATTGAGGCCCAAAGATCAAAGGTCATGGTGAACTTAAAACAATCAAGAACCAATAGGCCTGAAACCTTGATGACGTGTTATCCCACATGCATGACATGATACAGTGTACATCCATTACAGCCAGGTGTGTACCATATTACAGTTCAATTACCCTGTGACCTCCTTCATGTAACACGACAATTTAATTGCCAAAGGGAGATCCCTGGACTGACATGCCATCTTGTGCGGTTTCAATTTGGTACGTGGGTTGCGGCACCTGTGCTGTGCGTTGACAAATTAATGTGTTGTACAAGCTATGTTAGATTTCAGGATAATTTAAACCTGCCATGTAGATGAAGAGGTGCACACTTAATTCTGTTGTTGTAAGAGGGATAAAACGTCATCGGGATTTGTCTTGTTTACAAGTCTCTAGTGTCTTGTTTTACACTAGTTATATATATCGTGATTTTCCATCCTGTTAACACAAATCTAGGTTGATGAAAACATATTTCTTGTTTTATTTTTGGCCAAAATTCCAAACTCTCGATTAACGAAAACATTCACAAGAACCTCGAATCGTGTCCGTGCCGTTAGTAGGGTGCATTTGAATAGGGTTTGGATCATTGATACAGACGAATTTTCTTCCTTAAGCTCACTGTTATGCTATAGGAAGGTACTCGTGCCATAATGTGGCCATTGCGTTGTTATTGGTTTGATTTCACCAGTGAGAAATTGTGCTTGCTCTAGATTCAAACTGTTGCTCCTCTTTCATGTACTATACGTTTTATACGGGTATCATGTTATATGGCGTCCGTCCTTCCGTCCGTTAGCTTTCTGAAGAACGCAGCTGGTCCAAGAATTTTCGTTAGGTTCTTTTAAAACTTGGTACACATTACTTCAGGGCTCGCGAATTAGCTAGCCCGACGTCCCGGGACAACCAAAAAATTACGTCGTGCAAGTAAATCTGGCAAACTGTCTGCCCGACGGGCAATCAGAAATTTAGCTGTAATTGTCAATGCTACTGGATAAAATATGGTGTTCCTTGCTGTAGTCGGCGGCCTCGACTGCCTATCAACTCGAACTATCGTGGTGAAAGTGAAAGTCATGCTGTCGGCCATAACTGGAAAAACCCTGTGGGTATCCCACCATGCGTCACGTAAACACGCGTCATGGAATGTCCTTCGCGACGACCTGGTTACGGACTAATATCGGCCAATCAACGCAGACTTCATCATTTTGCGCGGGACGGACCACATTGACAGTGCTGTGTGAGTTGACAAGATGTTTAAAATGAACAAGTATTTGGCTAATCGTGAACTCCCAGCGACGGGGGATAAACGTCTGCAAGAGAATACTGGCCGTAAGGATCAGGACTATGAAGGAAAACGAAAGCGGGCATTTCTGCCTTCTTGGGCGAAGGAATACTTTTGGCTGGAGTACGATGATCAAAGAGCTGAAATGTTCTGTCGAGTGTGCTACAGGTGATTTCCTCAGCTGGCGGACGCGAACTATCCGTTCTTGGGTGGAACAAATCATTTCCGCAAGGACCCGATTCGAACACATAATTGTTCTCTTCGCCACAAGAGCCCAAGCAGCCGCCGATCATCCCGAAAAAACGCCAATGCGCAAAATTGTTGACAAAATGAACAGATCACATTTTGAGTTTATGACAAGACTGTTCCGCACTGCTTATTATATTGCAAAGAAAGAACTGCCTCTGAAAAAAATCTTTGTTTTTATGTATATCACGCTCTTATCCGCAGATTCAGTCAAATCTGAAACTCAGTAGTAAAGCCATCTGTGGTCCATAAAGAATTTCTATATATTGGTGAACTTCAAGTTACACATTATCATTCGGGCTAGTAAAAATATTTTCGGGCAAGTAAATTTGTACTACTGGCTGCCCGAAGGGCAACCAGATTTTTTGATATTTTGCGAGCCCTGAGAATTTACCGTTACCGTTTGAATATTTGCACGTGACCTTTTCGAACTCTGCGACATTTTTTCGCAGTTATGCCCCTTCATTGTCGAAAATACTATATCATATCTAATAAATCTCTGCCAGTTTGCTAGCTAGTGTCGTAATATTTGTGAATGGATACACCAGGGGGAGACATAAAAAATGACAAAATATCAATGGTCAAGGTCACTTTGGTCCAAGACTGGACCTTGCTATATCTGCATTTCATTGATGTTGATTGGCATCCAATTTCACATACACCTCAGTTCAGTGCTGTCGAATGTGACCATTTATTGGTGATGACAGATGATGAGGTCAGATCGTATGGCGTTACGTTTCGTAACTTGTGTCTGATTCCGCTTAACCCGGGGCTAGGGGCCGTATGAACCCATGTACTTCAAGATCCTCATGGTACTCATATGAACAGTCACAATCAAAGCGTGACTGAGATACATCATTCTTTAGATGACGACTTTACAATGAATATTATGGATTAAGAATACTGATCAGCGATACGGATTTGATATTTTTGGAACATCATGATGTCTTGCCGGCATCATTGAAAACTGTTGACCGCTTCTCTCTTGCAAGAAACAAGCCTATTTTTACCTCCGTCGATCAGACGGAGGTCTAGGAGCGCAACGTGAAATCTCCCGCCAAATAATTGTCATATGGGGAACCCACGACTCATAGTATTTCCAATAGGGATCGTCATGGTTCCCGACGAAATCTTGAATCTTTCTTTGGACACAAATGAATGCTTACGTCACAAAAGGTGTGTATCCTTTGCAGCGCTTCCACCGGGTCTCTTTATTCGAGGGTACTAAATTCGCGCGTGTACTTATAGCTTCGCGCTGGTACAGATGGCCGGTATGCGACAAAGACAAACCTGCGCTTTCATAAAAAGTAAATTTTCACGAAAGAAAAACTCTCATTCCAGATAGTATAATCGGAAACTTCCTCGAGAATCTCTGAATCGGCAAAAAGATAAAGGACACGTGTCATTCACCAGGATGCGAGTCGGAAGTGAGAAGTCAAATTCAAAGTCAGAGGTCAAAAACGTAAAACTCCGAAGAACTCTCTCGGCTTTTTCTTTTCTTTTTTTTTTAGTTGGGGGGTGAGGGTTGGGGAGATAGCGACTGAAAAAATATATCTTCCCATGCTTCAATCGTTATCTGTGAATCCGATCAACAACCTAGCCGGATAATCTGTCAAAAATTATCCGTCGTCTGGGTAAGGTTGAAGGGTCATCGGAAGCTCGAACTGTGATACAGGCAAAAACTGTTGTTGTTGTAGTCTGGAAAAATAACTCTGCCTCACGAGGCGCTCTCTCGGCTTTTTCTTTTCCTTTTGTTTGAAGATGGGGGGGGGGGAGATAGCGACTGGAAATATATATCTTCCCATGATACTTCAATCGTGCGCTCATGAATTCCACGGAAAAGCGGACATTGCTAAACAGCCCTTTTTCGCATAAAATTCACTCCACATTCTGTCGTAGACCCTATATTAGCATGCTGTTTGTTCTATTCGCTTCCTATGATCCCCGGGAACAAGCCAATAATAGAGAAGATGTGTTTTAATAGCGAAATATTTTTCCCGCAATTTTTTAACATGAAGAACTCGGGAAATTCTAAATTGTCAAAGAAGAAAAATTGCACTTTACTGAAAACTATACTATTTTGAAACATCTGCAGAAAAGATATGCATGTGGCGGGAGCTGTATACCTTAGTAAAAATAAGAGGTCAGAGTTTTAATTTTCTAAGTAGAAGAGATAAATTCACTCTAGGAATATTTTTTTGAAGAAAATGTGTAATTAATAAAGCACTTTTACCGATAAGATTTAAAAAGCGCACTCGTGATTCCATCACGATTTTTTGTCGATTCCGTCACGGACTAGATTTAACCCCTGGGATGATCCAGTCGCGTTTTTCTCACGATGAAAAAAATCTTATCATCCTTGGGTACTGTATGTTAGTAAGAGATGTCATATAAGAATAGTCAGATTGAAACAGAGCAGCAAAAAAATAGACAAGCAACACTAGTCAAGAGTCATGTCCGTTTCAGGTGATTCCGTCACGAAACATTTCGAAGCATGATTTACTGAAAATGCTGGATCATCTGTAGATTTTTCATGGATCCGTAAACAGATGTCATATAGAATAGCAAACTAAACTTGAAACTACATGGGTATGACCACGGAACTTCCGAGTACATGACTTTGAATAAAGAAAAAGTCTTCCCAACGGTGATTCCGTCACGGTGGAATTCATGATCTGTGAATCCGATCAACAACCTAGCCGGACAATCTGTCAAAAATTATCCGTCGTCTGGGTAAGGTTGAAGCGTAATCGGAAGCTCGGACTGTGATACAGGCAAAAACTGTTGTTGTTGTAGTCTAGAAAAATAACTGGCATGCACTCTATGGAGAAGGGCCTCGTGAGGCACAAAGTGCAATTTTTTGCTGTTGTTTATCTGCAAATCCGCTCAACTCGATGAGTATCTTTCACTTGTTCTCACAGTTGCCTGGCCTGTGTGATATTGGGTGGTCGAAGTCTACGTATAGTTTTTTTCAATAAATTATGGAAATTAATATAAACATATATTTTTTTAAATAGATTTTTTTATAAGTGTATTTCTCTTTCATCTTTGGCTCAATTAAAGTCATTCTCTAAAATGTGAAGCCGAGTTAATACAGTTTTTAATTATCTACCAAACCCTGTCCTCTATGACATAGAATAAAAGAGAAGTTGAGAATAGAACCGCTCAACACAGTCATTTCTAAACATCAAGTTGTACATAAGTATTTTTACTTACTCTGTACAAGCTGAGGACATTTTTGTGGCTTTTGAAAATTTTGAGATTTTTGCGAGTCTGTCCATATTTAACTAAGCGACGTCCAAGTGAGCTAATGTACGCGCGTTATATTCATATCAAGTATGGTGCGGCTTGTGTTCAATGAGGCTTGGAATGTTTATACAATTAATTTTCTTCTCACTGTTACACAATAAATATTTGCTGCGTGGAATCCAGTCATTTGTTCCATAGGGGCAATATTCTCATCAGCCATCACCATTCAATGTGAATGTGATACATGTACAAGTCCATGGTCATTGATACAGTAAGGTGAAGGCGAAGGTGACCTGTAACACCAGTATACAAAATTATACCGAGCGCATTGAATCCTCATCATATGATGTTGAGACAGATCAGAACGAAGTGTCGGTAAAATCAGGTGTGTTTTGAAGAGCATTCTCTCATCAATGATGATGCTATACTGTACACATACAAAATATGAAGTGTTGCTGTGTTGGGCCTATAGCACAAAATCACAAGCAAGTTGGTACAACTAGGCACACAGGGTCTCATTTCTGTCGCTAACGTGTTGATTTGGGTGAGGGGATCCTCTCATGGGGAGGTGTGGGTGGGATGGGGCCTAATGTCTCAAGCACTTTTCCAGGTTTTCCATCAATATACTCTATTCCATACCCCAATATTTCAAGCACGTCAAATCAAACAAAAATTATTTGCTGGGAATGTGACTTTCACATCCCTGTCTGGACATGCTAGTGAGGAACCCTCAATCCCAGATTAATTACCATTGATGAAGCTAACGTCCAACAAATGCAAAATTGAGCTTGGCATCCGGCCGTATGTTATTCAGTGATGTATTACGCTACGGACCCTGTTGCCTCGACGGAGGTCTTTGCGCTCATCCAGCGCTTGTTATGTATACATTTACTATGATTGTCTTTTTGAATTTGGTGCTAATACTGTTATATGGAATATGGAATAGGTCTTTGGATTATGGACGACGGCTGAATTATGAATGACGGATCAGACGCTTGTAATCCAATAAATGGTGACGAGAAGTGTGTGTATGGATGATGGTGGAGTGATGGCTCGTATAGGGCCTACACATTTCATTGGTGATGCTGTTGTCATCGTTTCTTTCACCATGATTGTAACCGGTTTCCGTGTATGTGCATGTTTCATTCTAGGCCTCACGCTGAGACCTGAAAAGCCTTACTTGTTGAGCAAGAGTCCAGCATAGGGTCAGCCATTATCACAGTCACGTCGCCAGATCCGATCCAGTGTCAGTTCCGACCCACTTCCCAAAACATTGCATCTTGTCACAACCATGATCACGCGAAATCTTAAAACATTTTGAGCATTCGAACAAATGGATGAATCTTCCAATCATGATTAAATTATATTATGCATTCATTGATTTTGTTAGAAGAATAGCTATACAGACCGGCTTACTGTATTCTACGAAACGAAACGGGCGAAACGTAAAATGCGAAACGAGGCTATAAAATAACCATTTTCCACCGGTCAAGGGGTTAATGCAGTTTTTCTCGTTACCGGTGATACGGCTGGACGATATGCGTCCAGTTTGATGAGAAATTACATCACAGTTCGATTTAAAGAGGGTTGGAAAATCTCGTTTCGCAAATTACAAATTACCTCCACCTGATTTGTAAAATGCGAAACCGTTTCGTTTCGCAGATTACAACTTTTCGTTTCGTTTCGCAGATTACAACTTTTCGTTTCGTTTCGCCCGTTTCGTTTCGTAGAATACAGTAAGCTATACAGACCCACTTCAAAAACTCGACTACATCGGTCAGAGTACAAACGCCATGACCCGCCTTCATAGAAAACAGTGTAGTCTGCTGGCGCATCGTTGACAACAACTGACTGAGCCAGTTACGAACCATCATCATCCATGGATGGCCAGGCGAACCGCTACGTAAATTCGTAACTTGAGTACTGATTTGCATTACTTTTCTTTAATCTGCTATTCCGAAACAAATTATTCCAGCGAATTAACACTTTCTCCAGTGAGTATACGCTCATAAGTCATCGGAGATATTTCAGTGTCCCACCTATCTTGCCAATATGATCAGCTGGACCATGTCACATATATCACACTCCAATCCGCATTTTTGACGCCAAATGTACACTTCTGAGATGAAGGCATGCAAATCGAAATAACCAACTAGGACGCTATTTTGGGGGAAAGGTTATCATGTTGACAATTGTATTTGTATATTAAACGAGGCTGGATCGAACTGGCGACAGTGGGTCGGAACTGACATCACTCATTAAGAAATGTAATCTTATATTCCCTACAGTTCAGTTCACCACCAGCTAAGTTTCTTTGGTGATAAATTCTATAGATAATTGTACTGCAATGTTGATATTGATTTTGCCAATCAAACTATTTCCTTTCGAAACAGGTAAAAATTTCACTTCGGTGGGTCGGAACTGGCGACGTGATTCTATCAACACGGGTGATCTTTTCTGAGAACCAAGAACGCACCTGTATGCTTCTGAGTTGTAGGCCGTAATCTTACAAAGCACACGGCATGGATGGACAAGACTAAATGTCTTCAGGTAAGTTCTTGAACAGATACATTGCCAATATCTATAGTTCTAGTGAGCATAGATATTAGGTTAGAAACGTTTTCAATCATTGTTGTGGTGATCTTCGATAGCGCTACATCCAAGATCTGTGACACACATTCTCCTTGATGCAATTTGTTCGAAATAGAACATAAAACTTTACGCAGGCCTCTCACTTGTTCTACTTTCCTACTTTTTCAGAATTTGTCCTAATTTTCCTACTTTTTCAGACTTCGTTCAACTTTTCCTACTTTTTCAGAATTTGTCCTATTTTTCAGGGTTTTTGTCTGTCAAAAATAACTAATGCTAATTTAAGAAACTTACCAGCATTTTTTGACAGATATGTATTATTTACAACCAAGAGTATTGATATACTGCTTGGTCTTACAGAGTAACCGACAGTCAACAGAAAAAGGATGGATAAGAATCTCAGGTGTCAACAACATAAAAAGACCTATGAGTGTCCACACGGATTGACTCAAATTCAAGGATAAAAACGACTATATTGCATGTTAATTGCTTACACTTTCACTTAACAATTGTGAATTTTTCACAACATTTTGTCCTACTTTTTTGGAAGGCCCAGTGGGAGGCCTATTTATGATTGTTCTGCTGTATTCCTCTTGATTTCAATCACAGGACGGTGTCAGAGACTGCCACCAAAAGGGAGTGAAAACCTCGTTGTTCCAAAGTTACTGAGGGAAATCTACCACGCCTTCATAATCCACTGTGAAGAAGACGTGGAATTAGCAAAGTCTGTAACCAAAGAGTTAGAAGACCGGCACGGACTAGAATGTGGGATTGCCAAGCGGGATTTCGTGGCAGGCAGGTCAATTTTTGACCAAGCTATTCGTTCCATTGCAATATCCAAGCGCGTTGTCGCAATTTTATCTCGGCATTTTATGGATAGCTGGTGGTGTATATTTGAACTTGGTTTAGCACTCGATAAGTCCAACCAGAATGACAAAATCTTGATCGTCCCTCTTATCGTTGACCTGCCTGAAGACGATATCCCCTCTTCCTTGAAAGGATGGCCTCATGTACATATGACTGATTCCGAACCCTTCCAACGACTCGCAACAATCCTAAAAGGTAAGTGAACCCCATGAAATGAGGGTACTCGTCTGATAATGCATCGCCGTTCTTAAAGAGGCATGCAGTTACACAGTAGAAGTGGTTGGTTGGGTGGGATCAGGTTCCTGATGCTTTAATGCGTTTTGCTGAGAAGCAACATGAACTTGATAATGTGATGTCTAGCACTGTAATATCACTTGTCTTTATTGCACCATGTAAGCGTCCTGTTTGTGTCTTGTGCGCTGTCCTCAGTGTTTTATAGGGTGGATGGAGGGTGTCTGGTTCCATGCTGCTTCAAAGATTTCTTCTTTGAAGTAGCAGGAACACAACTGGGCTGGGTGGTGCTTAGTTGGTTCGTCGTGATATAGCTGAAATATTGTTGAAAGCGACGTTAAATTCTATTCAATCACTCACTCACTTACACAGTAGAATAAATTAGTTTGAATGAGTTTATCTTTAATCCTCTCAAATATGTAATGGAATTGTTGTCCTGTAGTATGTGTCTATAGTACAGTAAATTTAAGCATCTGACAAACAAGTGTTCTCACATCATCATGATGGAATAATTTAATATCTTAGCAAAATTTGTAAAAATGTTTACTTTTCTTATTCAAGAAAATTTGAGAGCCACATGAGAATTTATTTCTTAAGAAATTAAGAATATTCAAGAAACTATTTGACTACGTGACTCCCACTTTCTACTTATTTCAGAGTTTTCTTCGAAAAGATAAGTAAACCACCGGAGTTTAAAATTGCTAAGAGCTGCCAAAGAATCCCTCAAAACCATCCCATTTCATGTGAAAAGATTATTTGTCATGTGCTTCGATTTATTGTACCAGAAAGGACATGTGATTTCTTGGTTTAGAATTTGTTTTTAACTGTGTATAGCTTAGCTTTTGACGTTCCTGAAAATCAGGATTTCTGACCGTCTGTCTGTTAACATAGGTTGTCCGTGCGATATTTCCAGTTCGAGGTTACGTGTTGGTTCCAAACTTTGGGTATACCTCGCCCATGGGGCAAAGATGAAACCTGCTCATTTTGAGGTAAAGATGACAAAAGGTGAAGGTCACTGTACCCCCCAAAATCAGGAAATCATTGATAGTTCATACTATAGCTTCAGTTCAGTGATATGGATTGTGATAAAATCTAAGGGAGACCTCAAACGCATGGCAAAAAGAAGATACCTATAGATGTTAATGTCTGACTGTCCGTCAGTCTGTTTGTTAACTTCTGTTGTTTTTGCTGTACCAGTTCTGTCATATGGATTGCTACCAAGCATTGGTTATACCTTACGTATGGGAAAAGGGACAACCCTATCCATTGTGAGGTCAAGAGTTCAAAGGTTAAGGTCATGGTACCCCAGTATGGGAAAATGTTATTTTCGTGCTGTAACTCGATGATAAAGGTTAAAGGATGTGGATTGTGTATCTCAAACTCATTGCAAAGAACACACTTATTGATTTTTTGTGTCTGGTTGTCTGTACGGCTGTCTGTTAACCTTTTTAACCTTAATGACCTTGCAAGATATTCAGTTCCAATTATGAATTGGTACCTGACCTTGAGTAAACTAACGCATGGGGCATTGACAGAACCATATCACTTTGGTCTCAGAAGATTAAAGGTCAAGGTCACTGCGTCCTGAAAGCGATGAAATAGTTGAAAATATCGATGTCCGCGATTTAAGCTCCAGTTCGAGAAGAAATCTATTGATTTGAGTTGTGTCTCTCCATCCAGTTGGATGTAACTCCAGTTCTCCATGTGATATCTCAAGTCTTGCAGGATTACTGAATTCCAAATAAGGATATGTTATTTATGAGGCGCACCAAAATTATTCATAGATCTGCATCTGGTCAAATGCGTGGACCAGTTTCATTCTTTAATCTTAGTAAGTTTTATTTCATTTCAGTTTCCTTACACAACCCTCAGCTGTTCTAACAAGACTTATGTAACTATTTCGTCTTCATTTTTAAATCGCAGGTCCGGATATATCTGTCAAATCGGTCCTACCGGCGGGAAATGTGGCTATCGGCCTTCTGTGGTCTTACTACTATGATTACTTGAACCTTATCCTGCCAGGTATTGTACATGCATGTATTAACAGTACACAAGAAAAATATGGTTTTCTAAAAGCAAGACAAATTTAGAAGCTCTGTCTATATTCTAGAAGTTTGGTGCTTTTCTAGAAACAAGAAATATTTTCTTACACTTTCAGAACACATATGTCGACAAATATTTTTCAATACCCCACATAATTTCCCCTAAGGTGATAGCTTCCACATTTAATGTAGAATCACTAGTTCTGATTTCTTTGAAATATTTTAGGACATAAAATGACATTTTTGTTGTTGAACTGATATAAGAGTATAATTCCAGCCATTGTGACAAGAGACGTTATCGGTAATCAGAATGACTAGCCCGTGTCCTTGAACTTTTCCTGTATTTTTTTAGCCCACCATCACTAGATGGTGGGCTGTTCAAATCACTTTTCGTCCATGGTTCGTCGTCCGTCCGTCCGTCCGTCGTCAGTCCGTCCGTAAACAATTCTTGTTATCGCGATTTCTCAGGAACTACTTTATGGATCTTTCTCAAATTTGGTACACAGGTTCCCCTTGGGGTGTAGTTGTGCAAGATACCTTTTTTGATCCGATTCGAAAATCCAATATGGCCACCAGGCAGCAATCTTGGATTTCCCCATGAAACCGTCTTATCGCGATTTCTTAGGAACTACTGCATGGATCTTTCTCAAATTTGGTACACAGGTTTCCCTTGGGGTCTAGTTGTGCAAGATACCTTTTCTGGTCCGATTCCAAAATCCGATATGGCCACCCGGCAGCCATCTTGGGTTTTCCCATGAAACCTTGTTATCGCGATTTCTCAGGAACTACTGTTTGGATTTTTCTCAAATTTGGTACACAGGTTCCGCTTGGGGTCTAGTTGTGCAAGATACCTTTTTGGTCCGATTCGAAAATCCAATATGGCCACCAGGCAGCCATCTTGGATTTCCCCATGAAACCTTATCGCGATTTCTCAGGAACTACTTCATCGATCTTTCTCAAATTTGGTACACAGGTTCCACTTGGGGTCTAGTTGTGCAAGATACCTTTTCTGGTCCGATTCAAAAATCCAATATGGCCACCCGGCAGCCATCTTGGATTTCCCCATGAAACCTTGTTATCGTGATTTCTCAGGAACTACTGCTTGGATCTTTCCAAAATTTGGTACACAGGTTCCCCTTGGGGTCTAGTTGTGCAAGATACCCTTTTTGGTCCGATTCGAAAATCCAATATGGCCACCAGGCAGCCATCTTGGATTTCCCCATGAAACCTTATCGCGATTTCTCAGGAACTACTTCATCGATCTTTCTCAAATTTGGTACACAGGTTCCCCTTGGGGTCTAGTTGTGCAAGATACCTTTTCTGGTCCGATTCCAAAATCCAATATGGCCACCCGGCAGCCATCTTGGATTTCCCCATGAAACCTTGTTATCGTGATTTCTCAGGAACTACTGCTTGGATCTTTGTCAAATTTGGTACACAGGTTTCCCTTGGGGTCTAGTTGTGCAAGATACCTTTTCTGGTCCAATTGGAAAATCCAATATGTCCACCAGGCAGCCATCTTGGATTTCTCCATGAAACATTGTTATCGTCATTTCTCAGGAACTACTGCATGGATCGTTCTAAACTTGGTACACAGGTTGCCCTTGGGGTCTAGTTGGGCAAGATACCCTTTTTGGTCCAATTCGAAAATCCAATATGGCCACCAGGCAGCCATATTGGATATCCCCATGAAACTTTATCATCATTTCTCAGAAAGTGCTGCATGGATCTTTCTCAAATTTGGTACTAATGTTCCCCTTGGGGTCTAGTTGTGCAAAATAACTTTTCTGGTCCGATTCGAAAATCCAATATGGCCACCAGGCAGCCATCTTGGATTTCCCCATGAAACTTTGTTTTTGTCATTTCTCAGGATGTACCGGATGGATCTTTCTCAAATTTGGTACACAGGTTCCCCTTAGGGTCTAGTTGTGCAAGATAACTTTTCCGGTCCGAATCGAAATTGAAATATGGCCACACGGCAGCCATCTTGGATTTCCCCATGAAACCTTCTTATCGCGATTTCTCAGGAACTACTGCATGGATCTTTCTCAAATTTGATACAGAGGTTCCCCTTGGGGTCTAGTTGTGCAAGATACCTTTTCTGTTCCGATTCGAAAATCCAATATGGCCACAAGGCAGCCATCTTGGATTTCCCCAAGAAACTTTGTTATCGCGATTTCTCAGGAAGTACTGCATGGATCTTCCTCAAATTTGGTACACAGTTTCCCCTTGGGGTCTAGTTGTGCAAGATACCTTTTCTGGTCCGATTCCAAAATCCAATATGGCCACCCGGCAGCCATCTTGGATTTCCCCATGAAACCTTGTTATCGTGATTTCTCAGGAACTACTGCTTGGATCTTTGTCAAATTTGGTACACAGGTTTCCCTTGGGGTCTAGTTGTGCAAGATACCTTTTCTGGTCCAATTGGAAAATCCAATATGTCCACCAGGCAGCCATCTTGGATTTCTCCATGAAACATTGTTATCGTCATTTCTCAGGAACTACTGCATGGATCGTTCTAAACTTGGTACACAGGTTGCCCTTGGGGTCTAGTTGGGCAAGATACCCTTTTTGGTCCAATTCGAAAATCCAATATGGCCACCAGGCAGCCATATTGGATATCCCCATGAAACTTTATCATCATTTCTCAGAAAGTGCTGCATGGATCTTTCTCAAATTTGGTACTAATGTTCCCCTTGGGGTCTAGTTGTGCAAAATAACTTTTCTGGTCCGATTCGAAAATCCAATATGGCCACCAGCCAGCCATCTTGGATTTCCCCATGAAACTTTGTTTTTGTCATTTCTCAGGACGTACTGGATAGATCTTTCTCAGATTTGGTACACCGGTTCCCCTTAGGGTCTAGTTGTGCAAGATAACTTTTCCGGTCCGAATCGAAATTCAAATATTGCCACACGGCAGCCATCTTGGATTTCCCCATGAAACCTTCTTATCGCGATTTCTCAGGAACTACTGCATGGATCTTTCTCAAATTTGATACAGAGGTTCCCCTTGGGGTCTAGTTGTGCAAGATACCTTTTCTGTTCCGATTCGAAAATCCAATATGGCCACAAGGCAGCCATCTTGGATTTCCCCAAGAAACCTTGTTATTGCGATTTCTCAGGAAATACTGCATGGATCTTCCTCAAATTTGGTGCACAGGTTCCCCTTGGGGTCTAGTGGTGTAAGATACCTTTTTTGGTCCGAATCGAAAATCCAATATGGCCACCATGCAGCCATCTTGGATTTCTCCATGAAACATTGTTATCGTCATTTCTCAGGAACTACTGCATGGATCTTTCTAAAATTTGGTACACAGGTTCCCCTTGGGGTCTAGTTGTGCAAGATACCTATTTTGGTCCGATTCGAAAATCCAATATGGCCACCAGGCAGCCATATTGGATTTCCCCATGAAACTTTATCATCATTTCTCAGAAAGTGCTGCATGGATCTTTCTCAAATTTGGTACACATGTTTTCCTTGGGGTCTAGTTGTGCAAAATAACTTTTCTGGTCCGATTCGAAAATCCAATATGGCCACCAGGCAGCCATCTTGGATTTCGCCATGAAACTTTGTTATCGTCATTTCTCACGAAGTACTGCATGGATCTTTCTCAAATCAGGTACGCAGGTTCCCCTTGGGGTCTAGTGGTGCAAGATACCTTTTTTGGTCCCAATCGAAAATCCAATATGGCCACCAGGCAGCCATATTGGATTTCCCCATGAAACTTATCGTCATTTCGTAGGAAGTACTACTGCATGGATCTTTCTCAAATGTGGTACACAGGTTCCCCTTGGGATCTAGTTGTGCAAGATAACTTTTCTGGTCCGATTCCAAAATCCAGTATGGCCACCAGGCAGCCATCTTGGATTTCCCCATGAAACTTTTTGGTATCGTCATTTCTCAGAAACTACTGCATGGATCTTTCTCAAATTTGGTACACAGGTTCTCCTTAGGATCTCGATATGCAAGATACCTTTTTCGGTCCGATTCCAAAATCCAATATGTCCATCAGGCGGCCATCTTGGATTTCCCCATGAAACTTTGTTATTGCGATTTCTCAGGAACTACTGCATGGATCTTTGTTAAATTTGGTACACAGGTTCTCCTTGTCGTCTAGTTGTGCAAGATACCTTTTTCGGTCCGATTCGAAAATCCAATATGGCCACAAGGCGGCCATCTTGAATTTCCCCTTGAAACATTGTTATCATGAATTCTCAGGAAATATGTCATGGATCTTTCTGAAATTTGGTACACGGGTCCCACATGGGGCCTAGTTGTGCAAGATACCTTTTTGGGCCGATTCGAAAATCCAAGTTACGCTTCAAATTAGTACGGTATTCCCGAGTTGTGACGTTGTATCACAAGAGTCTGCGGATCAAACGGTGGGGCATATTGTATATATTGACTATAGAGAATATCCATACCTTCACCTTCCATATCAAGGAGTTCAAATAATTCGGAATTAAAATGTATTTCTTCAAATTTTAAATCAGTCCATGCAGTAGCAAGTGAACTGCCCCACCCTTTCGTCTGCCAGCGGGTCGGCTACATGAAGGGACGTCACTCTTGTGACTTAACGTCACAACTCGACAAATGTAGACTACTGCAGGTTTCGATCCAAGGGAGATAATCAGGATTTAGGCACTTTCGAAGTTTCAACATTACTGCGCAGACCGGATCCCTATCAGTATTAAGTATTGTACCATCTTACTGTTTTCCAGCATGATATCTTAAAAGAGATATCTCAAACTAGCCCAGTAAACAGAACAGAATTTGCATTCGTTCCTAATTATAAAATCTTAAGTATGTTTCATAGCTCATGCCAAAGTGTCAAAGAGATTGGTCTTCACTTCCAGTACCCAATGATGACACGTGCAAAAAAATAAATAAAAAACAACACTACAAAACGAAGGCGAAGGATCCTCCGTACATGTACATTCACTTTCAGACTAACTTTGCTCATTTCTCTTGTATTATAACAACCAACATAAGTACAGTTTCTAGAAATCTTGAAACTCCTGAAACTCAGATTATATCTTGGTGTTTTTCAGTGTCCCTTTTTCGATCTTTTTCGCTCAGATTTGAAATTCTGAAAACAAAATTACAAATCAATCATTTGTTCTAGTAACAATGGACAAAAAGATCCTCTTGTCAGCTTACAATTATCGGACAATGGTGGGCGCCAAGATCCTTCAGGATCTCTCGTTTTTGTTGAACTGATATAAGAGTATAATTCCAGCCATTGTGACAAGAGACGTAATCGGTAAAGAGAATGACTAGCCCGTGTTCTTGAACTTTTCCTGTATTTTTTTTAGCCCACCATCACTAGGCGACCATCTTGAATTTCCCTATGAAACTGTTATCGCGATTTCTCAGGAACTACTGCATGGATCTTTCTAAAATTTGGTACACAGGTTCCCCTTGGGGTCTAGTTGTGCAACATACCTTTCTGATCCGATTCGAAGATCCAATATGGCTGCCAGGCGGCCATCTTGAATTTCCCCATGAAATTTTGTTATCATGAATTTTCAGGGAATTACTGCATGGATCTTTCTCAAATTTGGTACACAGGTTCCCTTTGGGGTCCAGTTGTGCAAGATACCTTTTTTGGTCCGTTTCAAAAATGCGATATGGTCGCATCTTGAATTTACTCATGCAAATGTTATCGTGAAATCTCAGAAATTACTGCATGGATCTTTCTCAAATGGCTCACAGGCTCCCCTTGTGATCCAGTTGTGCAAGATATCTTTTCTGGTCCGATTCGAAAATCCAATATGGCCACCAGGCGGCCATCTTGGATTTTCCCATGAAACGTGATTTCTGCGGAAGTTCTTCATAGATCTTCCTCAAATTTGGTACACAAGTTCCCCTTGGAGTCTAGTTGTGCAAGATATGTTTTTCGGTTCGATTCAAAAATCCAATATGGCCACCAGGTGGCCATTTTGAATTTCCCCATGAAATTTTGTTATCGTGAATTCTCAGAAACTACTGCATGGATCTTTGTCAAATTTGGTACACAAGTTCCCCTTGTGGTCTAGTTGTGCAAGATACCTTTTTGGTCCGATATCAAAATCCAGTATAGCCGCCAGGCGGCCATCTTGAATTCCCCCTTGAAACATTGTTATCATGAATTCCCAGGAACTACTTCATGGATCTTTCTGAAAATTGGTACACAGGTCCCACATGGAGCCTAGTTGTGCAAGATACCTTTTTTGGTCGGATTCGAAAATCCAAGTTACGCTTCAAATTAATACGGTATTTCCCGAGTTGTGACGTTGCATCGCAAGAGCGGATCAAACGATGGGGCATATTCTACATATTGAGTATAGAGAATATCCATACCTTCACCTTCTATATCAAGGAGCTCAAATGATTCCGAATCAAAATGTATTTCTTCAAATTTTAAATCAGTTTACTTTAGTCCATGCCGTTGCAAGTGAACTGCCCCACGGGTTCGTCTGCCGACGGGTCGGCTACACGGAGGGACGTCATTCTTGTGACAGTGCGTCGACAACTGTAGACGACTGCGTGTTTCGATCCAAGGGAGATAATCAGGATTCAGACACTTTCAAAGCGTCAACATTACTGCACGGACCGGATCCCTTCAGTATTAAGTTGTGTGCCATCTTACTATTTTCGAGCAGGGTATCTTGAAAGAGATATCTCATGCTAGCCCATTGAACAGAACAGAATTAGCTCATGCCAAAGTGTCAAAGAGATTTGCCTTCGCTTCCAGTACCCAATGATGACACGTGCAAAAACAAAATACTACCAAACGAAGACGAAGGATCCTCCGGACATTCACTTTCAGACTAACTTTGCTCATTTCCCTTGTACTATAACAACCGATATCAAGTACAGTTTCTAGAAATCTTGAAACTCCTGAAACTTATAAAGATAATATCTTTGTGCTTTCCAGTGTCCCTTTTTCGATCTTTTTCGCTCAAATTCGAAATTCTGCAAACAAAATTACAAACCAGTCGTTTGTTCTTAGTAACAATGGACCAAAAGATTCTCTTGTCATTAGCGTAAAATTATCGGACAATTCTTCAGGATCTCTCGTTTGTATAAGTCGGTGTGGAAGTATTTTGTGGAGCACAGGGAGGAATTTGATGGAGACCACCCAAATAGCCACCCCGTCTACCCGAATAGTTAACTTCCACAAAGTGTTGGTGCTCGCTTTGCCAAACACCGAATGGCACTGTGCATTGAATATTCATCTTAGTGATGATGAGGGTTCAAATTATACTGCTCTGTTAGTTGAACCGGTACCCCCTCCCAGGAATCCTGGCTTATGGCATTTTGAGATGGTAGGATAGATCTTCCCAATGTTATATCGTTATCTGATTTTATGAAAGTTGTTACAGCAAACTCACAAAATTATAATGGAACCAAAAAACAAAATCAATCCTCTACCCTCTTTGAGAACTGTTTCTGTTGGAAGAAACAAAAACTTCTACTATATGCGAATGGTTTTACATTCACGAGGTTTCCTTCCCAGATTTATCAGAGCGTATAAAACAGTATGAGAAATGGCAGACCGGTGTTCAAGAAAGGTGCATGTCTTCCACGATGTATATTGTGATAGCAGAAAGCTGCCAGGTGCCTGCATCTTTTGAAGATATCGATGAGAGGCTCTCGACGGATGGGATATTGGTGCCTTTCAAGTGTAATCGAGCGGGTAAGGTCGGCAGGGTCTACAACAATACTGTACAAAGCATTCTGGACGAGAATGGAAAGGTGGGTAGATTGGTATTGTTCTTCGTACAGCATCAACCATCATATATTCGCCAGTCAAGATGATGGGCTGGGAAATTAAGGACCAAGGCCCCTTTTTCTTGGAATCAACAAACATGGTGTATATCCTACATCTGTAGTTACTCCGCTGTTAAGCGCATCTGAATTTCCGTCAGAAAACGAGTGATATGTCGCGCATTGATAAGCATTATTTAGACTAATTTCAGAAAATCAAAGAAAATTAATTATTCAGCGCATAATAATGGGTTATTATATTTGCTGCTAAAGACAATCGTGTAATATACACCGTGTTTCAGATTAAATACAACCAATGTAAATATGCTAGTCTGTACCAAAATTTGGGCGGTTACACTCAATTTTCAGATCTGCGATTGGAGAACGTCCGGAATTGTTATATCTAGTAAGTGAGCTGAACAACAGTGATATTTGCGATACGTCAGCTATAGCTGGCGAAGCCTTACGGAATGCACTTCCTTTTTCTCCTCCTCCTTCACACTCCTCATCCTCCTTCTTCTCCTCCTCGCCCTCCTTCTCCTCCTCCACCCTCCTTCTCCATCTCCTCCACCTCCTCCACCTCCTTCTCTTCTCTCCTTCTCGTCCTCCCTCCTTCACCCTCCTCCTTCTCTTTCTCCCTCCCCCCGCCGTCTCCACCCTCTCCCTCCTCTTCAATCCTTCTCCTCCTCCACCCTTCTCTTCCAACCTTCTCCTCCTCCACCCTCCTCTTCCATCCTTCTCCTCCTCCACCCTCCTCTTACATCCTTCTCCTCCTCCACACTCCCTCCTTCTCCTCCACCCTCCTCTTCCATCCGTCTCCTCCCAACCCTCCGCTCCTCCTCCACCCTCCTCTCCTCCTTCTCCTCCACCCTCCTCCCCCTTCTTCTCCACCCTCCTCTTCCATCCTTTTCCATCCCCTCTTCCATCCTTCTCCACCCTCTTCTTCCATCCTTCTCCTCCACCCTCCTCTTCCATCCTTCTCCTCCACCCCCCTATTCCATCCTTCTCCTCCACCCTCCTCTTCTATCCTTCTCCTCCACCCTCCTCTTCCATCCTTCTCCTCCACCCTTCTCTTGCATCCTTCTCCTCCTTCTCCTCCTTAATTGTCCGGTAGAGTGATCCGATATGGAAAACAGTTTAAACTGGGCATCTAACGCCCATTGGGGGGGGGGAGGGTCGCGAGTTCGGAAAGCCATGAAGCTTTATTGGGATATTCATGGATCCAGTAGAGTGATCTAGATAGAAATAAAAATCCAAAAACAATATCTACCGCTCATAGGGAGACCGGAACGTTTTGTTGTTGTTGTTTTTCTGTTGGGAGGCTACTAAGGATAAAATGGCAGAAAAAACTAGCATTTCTGCACACCAAACCGGGAGACGTGCTCAACCCATTCTTAAGCAGAACAATATCACAGTCTCATTGAATCATTAATAAAATAAAATTAGCCTAAAATGTGTTCTTGTTATCACCGTAGAAGTCTTATTTCGTGGGAGAATTCCCTGCCATCACCATGACGATTGGGGAAATGGAGAAATCTCATGTGCTGTCAGCAGACGACAGACGGTTACAAATCCAAATGTTCTACAGGACATTAGACAAAGTTTTAAACTGTCGATATCATGGGAAATATTGTCTAATATTCTATTCAGGTACAGTAACGTTATATTACTATCCAGTAGTCCATCCATTTCATTCGCAATTTATTATTCGCTTTATCCCGGTCACTTGCAAATATGTATCATTTTCGCTGTTGATTCCATGGTAGGTTTTTCTCTTGCGATGTTTGAAAACTTGCAGTATCCGATGGACATGAGCACGGTACATCCCATTGCCACAGAGAGAACTACTCTAAAGATGAATATTTCAAGTAGTAACTGATGTTTTATTAGTACACTTATAGAATGTCTTGTATATGTATTTCTGTACCATGATCAATGGGGTTTTAGTGGGACGCGGATCGGTTCTCTCAATTAAGAAAGTAAAGTCTGTCCATTTTAATTAGTCGTCTGCTTTGGAGCTTGTCAAAAATCAATAGTTAACTGTGCATAAATTTTCTCTTTTGCAGCGTGTAGAACAAACTGAACTCTACAAATGACTACCATTTCTTCGTGATATCCATAACATATCACGCTTAAAATAACTAATTTTCTCCATATAAAACTCCAGTACAGTTGTTTCGTGTACCGGGCCTCAATTACACAGGGTGACGTCATAATGTATTCATGCTCACTGTCACAAAGGCCATTGATGCCGTGTAAAGTAAGAGCAGGCGGTCTGTGGGAGTGTCGCTTATATCTCATGCCCAGTGAAATTGCCGAATGATAAACCGCACACACCTCTATGACCGAACACGGCATTGTTGACCTTTGTGCTATAGTGGACACGAATACGTTAGGACGTCTCCCTATGAAATTGACGAGCTCTATTTATCTTTTATTTCCCGTTAGTCGGAACATACTCTAACCCCTGGCCAACGACTACAGATAATATATGATAGATAACTTGTTGCAGCCAAAGACATAGATAATATACTTACTATCCGTTGTTATTCGCCAGAGGTTAAGCAAACTTGGTCCAACTTTCTGTGTATAATTTCTTTCTTTCTGATATAGGGTTTCGCGCTCGCTAAGGAGCGTAATGATGGTCACCGACAGGGGCTAGGCTTATCAGAAAATCCGCATGTGCCAATACGCTAACCATGCACCCCTCGCATAATAGTGCTCAATTGTAAAACAGACAATATACAATAGATGTTTTCCTAATTTCTTTGGACAACGTTGTAACGTCGTGTGATAAGCTTGTGATAAGTATTGGGTGACAACAACGTAATAGGGAGGATGTCATTAGCCTGTCGGTATTCCAAGCCTGTTGTTTTTGCTTTAACATCCGATGTCGATTTCAGCTCGACATCAAAGTAGTTTGGCCCGCGATGGAATTCAAGCCAGTCACATTTCATACCTCGAATCGGATTGGCGTAATCAGCTGGCTTAATGCGTTCACTGATTGGTTCGATTTAGAGAAAACCCATTGATGTATTAATATCCAGATCAGATCTAACTAAATAAGATAGTGTATCGATCCTAACAGATCGATCGATACGCTGGCTCGCAAGGATGATTAATAATAGCAAACGTCAACAATCTATTGTAAAATAACAAGCGCTCTTATTTACTTTAAGAACTACTATGGCCTGTAATCCTGTTTCAGAAAATGAGAAGGAAACACTATGGGATTTAATTCTCACAGAAATTCGTAAAAGCACACAAAGGATGGAGGAGAGAATTCACCGAGGTAGGTGGGCATAGTATAGCTGTAATAATCTCATTGCGACGGGCATGAAACACAGAGATGCATCTGCCTTTTCAGTGGTTAAAGCTTCAGTGATACGCTGCAAGCCCAAATTGAAAATGCTTATCAAGAACCCCCTTTAGATAGACGGAGCTGCCCCATAATATTCCATCATATGCAAAGTAATATTCATCTTAATCTAGGCACCAATCAGAAAGTCCCAGATGGCCCATGCATGGCGATACGTTTCGAACCCATCCTGGAACGAAGATCATGAATATGTGAGCACACCAAGTCCCAAGCCAGAATGTTTTCTCTTGCGTACAGTATTGAATTATGTTATTCCTCGAAAAGATTTTCTTCCTGATAATTTAAATTTGAAGCATGAAAATGTACCTGGTTTATGGTTTCAGTAGAGGCGTCACATACGTTCATTAAGGACACATTTTTCGATGGAATTACAGTATTATGTTGTGTTGATGTATCCATTAAAATTTTGATGGGATGCCCCGATTCTGTGTAGACTACTGGAAACTAAACGCGGTGCCTGATTCCCTGTAGACTATTGGAAACTAAACGATGAGCCGGAATTTGTGTTGACCTTAGGAAAGTAAACGAGGTAGCTTTGTTGGACATCCATTGTCTTCATGAAATCTTTAGATTCTTCCAAGACGCTGTTATCTTCGGAAAGACTTATATTATTTTGGAATTGTTCATTGCTGTGCAGCCAGCTGATGTGTTATGTTCCATCTATAGGGGATTCGAATGATTTGGTCCCTAGTTATATTATATGGGGGCCTTATATTTTGCTTTGACTAGAAAAGGCGTTCTTTGATTGTACGTTCAAATATTATAGTAAAGAAATGCCATTTAATACTTGATTAAAAAGGACGCATTTTTACTGCACAGGACGGCAATATCCGGAGCTAGACATGCGAAATACATGGAAGCCAGAAGCAAACAACCTTGAAATGGAGTTGGGTTTGAGTAAAGGAGAATGCAGGTAAACACCTTCATGATGTTAAATCAGATAAAATTAGTTCAATTCATGTGTTGAACCTTCAACATATATTATAAGAACACAATCTGCGCCAACTAAGATTACAAATGAAAGTCAGCATTTTAGTCGCCTTTATTCTTTGTTGTTTTTATACCTATGTTCTATATTTCTTGCGTTTGTCAAAATGACGACTTTGTTTCCAATCTACCACCCTGTGATACATCCCTATTGTCAATTCCACAGGATTGATTCTTCCATGGAATGTAATCACCAGACCAATAACTGCCAAGTGACAATCCCACATATCCAAAGACCGCCACTGGGCGCAAAATGCAAATATCACGCCTTTATTGTTCATTGTGAAGAGGATAGAGATTATGCAATTTCAATAAGCGAAGAGTTAAGTCGTAAATACAGATTCCAGTGCTGTGTAGAAGGAAGAGATATCCAATATGGCGCACGGATTGGGGAAGAGCTGGACAAGTTTCTCTCTCAATCCTTTCGTCTACTTGTTGTGCTTTCCAAGAATTCCGAAAGCTCCACCTGGTGGTTTTCCACAGTAAACCGCCTGCTAGCTCCAGAACGGGATGAAATGACATCCAGGTCTCTCCCAATCCCAGTGGTTCGGGATCTCGCCAAAGTGGCAGATGTTTTCAAACGTTTAACCTATGTAGATGCCACTCAGCCCAAATACATGGAAAAGATTGCAGATGCCTTACTTGGTTAGTGGAATAATTTTTCCTTGAAAATGTTCATTTTGATTGACAGGAATGCTACACGTAATAGATGTTCTCGGAATAGCCATTAATTCACGATGATAGCAATTTCTACCTGATCAAGTGGGTATAAAATAAAGGTTTGGCATTCCGCATATTTAACTTTTGATATGACACAGAATTTGCGAATTTACAAGAATTAAAGATGCCTGCAACTGCATGGTTGTTAATCCCACGTCATTAAATTTTGTGGTTTAAATTCCAGTTCCTGACGTGTTTATCAGCCTCGCCCTTCCTGTTGGTAATGTGGCCATTGGTCGTGCATGGGGATACTTCTATGGATATCTTAATGTCGTTCTACCAGGTAACTATAATCCTTACAATTCGTTAACAGTCTCACAAAGTCTTTCACACGCTTCCAGTGCTTTTCATCCGTTAAATAAACGTCTCCAGCGATCAAAACCAAAAATTAGTATCCGAGGTCAGGTGGACGAGTAACCACATCATCTTTCACTGTTCCGTCAATGGGGAGTTACGTTTGACTGCATGCACAATCAAAGACATTTACTTAATATTACACTCGATATTTCATGTTTCCTGCTCAGTCACTTATATGACTTCTTGTCAGTACGCCGTCGTCGTTTTTTCACCATCCTTTTAATGTTGCGATTCATTGTTGCCTGTATATGGTGATATTCTTCTGGTGGATGTTTCGTCACTGACGATTGTTCTCTGTAAAAATCACTGTGATTTTAGTTTTGCGATTGCAAAACATGGTGGAGAATGAAGCGGTTGGTTGGTGTCGAATCTCATAGGTATTTGTTCTGAATAAGAAATAATCACTTGTTTATGCCGTTTTTGTCTATATTTCGATCACATAGTTCATTATTTTCCATCAGTTTACTTAATTCGGTTATGTCGTATTTGTATCTAATACCACTCAAGCCGGTGCTAGGGGCCGTGTGGTTATGTCATTCAAGATGTCCACATGAACAGTTATAATAAAAGCGTGGCTGGGATACAAATCATCACAGGGATCAATTTTGGTGCTTGCGATGTTTTTAGAAATACGCAGTCAGTATATTTGTCTGTGGGGTCATATGACTTCTTGCATCGTTTTCCACCACCATATTAATGTTGCTTTTAAAGGTGGAAACAATGGTTATAGTTGACAGGTTTTGACAAGACTATACTGTGAAGTCATGTGACTGTCAGTATGTCGGCACCTCTTCCCACTTCCCTTATATGTGTTGTAATTGTCATATTTAGATTTGAGGACACGGGTAACCAGGTATCAAGAGAAGACCCCGGGCGCCGAGTTCATGTCTCCGAAGATTTACGTCCTGATACCTTACAGCTGTCGGTGCCCAGGCTCCATCGCTGATGCGGACCCTGGTGTAAGTCTTTGTGGCGAACTGGAGAATCACAAAGTGATCCGAGCTGGAAAAGAGCGCACGTACAGCAATTGTGTCTACAGTGTTCAGGAAACAGATGGGAAAGTAAGAATCATAATCATACTCAAGTTGTTTTCTCCGGAGGAGTCGATTTGTTTAAACTTTGAACTGAGTGTGGGAGTTAGGGAGGGGGCCTTCAGCATTACTGAGTATTAGATATCTCATTTTAAAAAAGCATGTAGCCTGACTCGACGGTTTAGCATCGATTGATAGACGAGAAAATATCTACCATCTAGAGTTTGGTGGTTGAAAATTTATGTTGGTCTTTTTTTCGGTCTAGAAATATCATGGTGACTTGTTGACATGATACAAACGCTGGTCATCTAACCTCTCCCTGAAATGACATTTTCACTACCGAGTCTGTTTTTCACTCTCACGCCGATTCCAGTGGACAAATAATAATGGAATGAAAAAAGAAGTCTTTCGATTGTGGACTTCAAAATGAATTTGTACTTCAATCTATGGCTTCTTAACAAACACGAACTTGTCGTCAGATCCGACATTCAATATTCTGCCGTTGAAGGTCGATACACTAATATAGACGGATAAAATATTACGTTCATAAAGTTAGACAGCGGTTCGCAGTTTGTAGTTCATTATTCGAGGAGACCAGCAATTATTTCCTCAGATATGGAAATCTGTATTTTTTTTATTATGAGTACGTTGAACTCCAAACTCTGTATAGCAAGAGAGAATGTCATGCTCTATATCTTTGCATATTCATATCCCAAATCTGACGCCAGGGGGCGCTGCTAGGGGCGCTGTTATGAGTCGCTGAATGACTGGTCCCGAATAACGAACTGCGAACCGCGGTCTAATTTTATGAACGTAAAATATTGAATGCATATACTGTATGTTGTATACATGTACATGACTCTCTTACAGAGTTACTGTTTTGTTGGTGAGTATGCTGCGAGTATACAGGTATTCTATGAGATGGAGACGGGACAGATGGCAGGGTTGAGCTCTCTCGATAAACGGAGCCAGGTGGACATATATTATCAAACTTTAAAGGAAATTTTGGATATGCCTTGCTTCCAGGACCTCGGCACACAATGCAACATACTCCGTTATGATGGTAAGGGAATTGGAAGCAGGATAGGGATTCGAGTAGGTCTATATCTCGAAAAAATATGAATGATTGCCTCGACAGATTATTAGAGATTAATGTTTATGGAAAACAGTTGATTTATTTTGTCGTTCATTTGAGATAAGAGCTCCTATTGATATTTTATGTCATTTCTGTTTAGTTTAAAGCTTGTCAAGCAGTAGAGGTATTTGTTGTGTACTAATTTACTGCTAGGAACGTCTTTCGTACCGAGCCAAAACCTCGAGATTGTGACACAAACGAGCTGTTTTGACGAGATATGAAATAAAGACGTCCCCGTGGTATATTTGTTCACAACAAATACTGATACAAAGTTTAAAATCCAAATATAGCGAGAAGATATATGGAAAATGGACAAATAAACCATCAGCTATGAATTCGCTGTCTTTGAGCGGCTGTAACATTCACCACACGCCGCAATATTTCTGACCAGCATCATCTCATTCAAATGAATTTTCAAGGCGTTTTTTAAAGTATAGTGCATAACTCAGTCACACTTTGACTGATTAAATAACAAAACGATGTAATATCCGATGGTTGCTGGAATATGTAGGTTTGGTGATTGGGTTTGGTCTTCACCACGATTTGGTGATAGGGTCTGGTCATCACACAATTTGGTGATAGGGTCTGGTTTTCCACCACAATTTGGTGGTAGGTTCTGGGCACCACCACCAATTAGTGGTAACGTCTGATCCCACGACAATTTGATGATAGCGTCTGGTCAGCACCACAAATTAGTTGCAACGTCTGGTCCCACCACAAAATGGGTGGTAGGGTCTGTTCACCAGTACAATTCGTGATAGGTTCTGGTCACCACCATGATTTGGTGGTAGGGTCTGGTCACCACGACAATTTGCTGTTAGGGTCTGGTCATCACCACAGTTTGGTGATAAGGTGGACCCAAACAAACTATAGACACACAAGCTCATAATACAGCAATTTTCTACATCAGTGCAAAATCAAACGAAGACGAACTGATTCGATTTTCACGCTATACAGTGTCTTCTGAATTTTTGGGGACTTCTATCCCTTTGTAAAAAGCTTGTTAGCGTGATTACATGAAAGCCATTCAACACATATTTGTATATTTCTGTAATGAATTGTAGTTTCTATTTTGGACTTGGGAACATTATACTCATACAATGCCAGGGGCATATAAGTTGCAGCTTCCGGTTTTCCTCTTTCAGATACCAGCGGTGCATCTGATGTCAGATTGTCGGACCTACTTTTGAAACAAGTAAAGTCGGATATCGATTCGTTCAGCAGCTGATCATAGTTACAACGTTTATAATTATGGGAACAAGATACCAAAATAGATGGCTCGAATGAACTCGCCTTGGGATGCTGTAAGCAGTGGAACTCTTCATATACGAAGTGACAAATAGCTGTCTCACGTGACCTATGGTAGGGCCAGACTGGCCAGGAAGTGTTGAAAGCGTTGGAAAACCCCAAAATACCAAAACATATGGCTCGAATGAACTCGCCTTGGGATGCTGTAAGCAGTGGAACTCTCCTTATATGAAGTAACAAATAGCTGTCTCACGTGACCTATAGTAGGGCCAGACTGCCCAGGAAGTGATGAAAAAACTCATATCATAATCATATATTTTGATATCTCTGACTGTAATTCTGGCCCCACCCGAACCTCTGTGTATGGACTAAATCAGTCTCCCGACGCAGAAGAGTTCAATTTCTGCACTGTAACCCAAAACATGCATATTTGTTATTGGGATGGGCCTCAAACCCGCATCGTATGTGACACCAGCCACCTGGTCATAAAGGGCAGGCGATCTAATCGACGTGGTCACATCTGTATCCAAACCAGAGTGAAAGCGGTTTCTTTGTAGCCTACCAGGTCTGTGATGGCGTTGGCAGTCTATACTATTCCAGATACGAAATCCGGGTGGTCGGTTAAGGTTGGTCAGTGGGCTAGAAAGGCCTACATATTGATTGGATTCAGTATAGTTGACTGCGTGATAAGTAGCGAATGCGGCTCAGCCTACAATGATTGTATGAAAGTAACCCACCGAAGTCCTCCTCATTTGCCAACTTTGTATATATGTTTGTTGATTAAGGGTCGTGTTCCAGTAACGTGTTAACTTGTTGCTACCTATTTGGTGGGGAAAGTTTAACACATTTGTGAACTTCGTAAATGGTAGGTACAAAAGAGCTTACTTTGTACAGATAATTTCATCAAAATTTATTTTCAATAACATTTTAAGACTGCCAAGGCTGACCAAGTTGTTAAAATATTCAGGTTTGACACAAGATTTTCACTCGTGAACTATAGACACATGAGATATGACAAGATAATATGACCAATAACTTCGCAGAGCTTGGAAATAATTTAAAACATGTGATTAGGATAGCCACCAATCCTCGTGCGAAGATTTTATTTCTTCGGAAGGGACTGACGATGGTCACTAAGGAGGAGGAGATTAAATGGATAGGACAGTAACATGTTGTTGTCGTTTTTGTTGCAACAGTTGCAAAAGTTTGAATATATTGAAATGAAGAAATCATAGCAATCTGAAACATCATCCATCTCTTACTGACTGTTGTCATGTAATTTTATGCAATGGCTGCTCTCTGCACGTCGAGGGCTGATGACTTGACCATTGACCATACGTGGTGTGGCTTTTTGACGCCACAGGCAAAGTTGAGGGTACTCTTTTTCGCGGCCTCCGTTCGTGGTAGATCCGTTCAGAAATTGTCTATAACGCTTTGACCTAGATCTTTTTTCTCTGGAACTGCTCAACCGATCGAAGCAAAATATTAAACACATGATCGATCTGTGGAGGTTTCTCCAAAGACTATTTGAAAAGTTGCCCCGTAAAACAAAATGGCCGCTATCAGCCAATCAAAATCGTTGAATTCCCAAGTACCGGTAATTGATTATGATGGCGAATTATGTATGTTATCCCAGATGGCGATGAATAGAGAACGGGTCCCAAAGTCGAGAATTGAAAACGGGTTCAAGAAGGGTGCGTTGGGTACAAGGTAAAAGTTGCTCACGTGGAACGAAATTCCACAAACCGGTAGTGGATGATGTTTGGATTGACGGGTTGTGTTCAATGTTGATATCGAGCGATTGGTTTGGTGTCCATATTGGTTTGACCTAGTTAAGATCCTTCTGCTGTGCCAATCGAAGCGAAACTTAGTAAAAATGGTCGATGGGTTGAGGTTAGTCAAAGCACGATTTAAAAAGTTTTGCTCTGCGAAACAAAATAGTCGTCATCGACCAATCAAAATTGTCGGATTTTCATGTAACGGATTTTCATGTAACGGATTTTGCCTACGAAATTGACTACAATGCCGATAATTGTAATTTTGAAGTCGAATTCGCTCCAATATTTCGCAGGAATATACCCTTTGGCATATCAATAAAACGAACCATTTCTTGATCTAAGCTTGATGACCATCTTGGATTTACTCCAACAACTTCAAAGAGTTTCTCGTCGGGAACGTCTCAACCGATCGTCTCAAAACTTGGCATTCGTGATCGATGGGTCGAGCGAAAAATGCTTCGTAGAACAAAATGGCCGCCATCGATCAATCAAAATGGCCAAAACGGATCTTGAGACACTGTGATACCAAACAGGGCGGCTTCCGGGTCGAAAACCAATTCTATTACGTCATAGATTGTGATGGTCAGTTGAAATGGCTTGTGAATAAGTTGGGGTTTTTCAAGTTATGGACGCGGAAATTTCGGATCTCCTATTTGAGGGCCAGATCAACAATACTCAATACAGAAATTAAAACTAACTTTAATCTCCTTTTCCTACGAAGTAGGCCACAGATTGCAAATTGTTCGGTAATGAGTGAGTGAGTAAGTCAGTCAGTCCATCCGAATCCTTCCGTCTGCAAAATAAGGAGAACCGTTGACATTAGAACCTTGATTTGTGGCCTGAAGGTGCATTAGGGGACTGTTACCAACAAGTTCTGAGCTGACCTACTTTTGATGAAAATTTCTGGTGATTTTTTATGAAAATCACTGGTGATTCTGACTTGGGTAGTGCCCATCTTAATATAGGCAGAATTTCAACTGGGGGTGGGGATTTCCAAGAGTTCAATTCGCGTCGGAGTCCTAATGCCTACCCTACTTCGTAGGTCCTGTGACGTTAATCACACTGCTCATGTTGAATAACTAGGTTTACAATTTCTTTTTGAAGGTTGCTAGTATTGACAATCACTAGCGCCTACATAATTCATACTAAAGTCAGTCCATTTTCATCTGTCTGCTTTAGAGCTTGTAAAAAAATCAACGGTTAGCTCCTATAAATATTTTTGTTAGCGTATATTACAAATAGAACTCTACAAAATGACTGTCATTACTCCGTGATATTGATTATATATGACGCTTGAAATAAATTTGTAATTCTCTTCATATAAAAAATCTATTATAATTGTTTCATGTATCGGAGACGAATTGAATGTGAAGTCATAATGTATTGGCGTTCACTCGGACGTAGGTCAGTATGCCTGTATACGGCCATACAGGTGTGTGCGGTTTAACATTTGGCCATTTGACTGGGCACGAGATAAGAGCGACATAGCCACTGACCGCCGTTATTACTTTATTGCATCTATGGCTTTTGTTCGCTCGATTATGACGTATATGTAGTTTGTTATACACGCTGCGAAAAAGAACATCTAGACGGAGATAACCATTGATTTTTGAAAAGCTCAAAAGTAGACTAGTTAAAATGGACAAACTTTAACAAACAATCAGTCTGTGTTAGTCAGAGGAAGTTGAATATCCTATATTATCGTTATTGTATATTGTATTTCAGGACGCTTTTTTGTATCAATGTTTTGATTTTGTTTTGATTTTCAGTATCTTTGTACTTTGTTTAGGATCATGATACGGGTAATATTTATAGATTGTGCTAGGTATTTGCTGGTCAAAGTACACCAGAGATATATTGCCTGAAGTTTGTGGATCTGCAAACATTGATTTGTACAATTTTGAGAGAAATATTCAGACACGTTCAATGTAACAGGGTAATATTGTTGACTCAGTGAGCACGATTATTCCATGGGGAGGTGTGAAGTATTATAAGAAATACGAACTGGTGATTTTGGGTTTTGGCGGCCATTTTCCTTTTTTCCCACTGATTTTTCTAGTTGGTTATCTCCCTTTCTTGGGTTAAAAGATGGAGATTTCCTTTAAAAGTCCTCTAGCCGAGAATATTGCGCAGCAACACCCATCCGATTTGATAAATTTTAATATACATTGTAATTATCTTCAAACAGTTAAAATATAAATATATTTATATGAATTTTAAATGAATATGTTTCAAAACCATAGCTATTCCCTATGTTTTCTGGGTTATCAAATGGAGACTGAGGCAGTCCACTCAACATTTTCTTTGGTTTTCCTCATATTACACAATTACGAATGCTAACACACATTATTCAAAAAGTTAAAAAGTTCCTTTGATTCACCACCAGCGGACATCCTTGAGGAGGTGCTGGACAATTCGGAAATAAATGTCATTTTTGTAATATTTTGACAAGATATTGACTTATTGTTGCATATTATGGGGGTTTGTATGGTCGATCATCGAAGTTAAGCAATGTTAAGCTCGGTCAATACTTGGATGGATGACCGGGTGCTGTACTGGCTGGGCTGATCAGTGTCCATGGTAATAGGAACTGTGAGCACTCTCGTGTTTTGGCATATGTAGGAACCGTTGTGATATGACTGAAACAAGGTTGAAAACAACGTTAAACCCTACTACTCACTCACTCTTACTTTACTCATTTAATCTTACTTAGATAGGAATTCCATGAGAAATATTTGTAGTTTTATAGAAAAAGCACATACTTGATGAGAAGATAAACGTGTATTTCTTCAAAATGCTTTAAAAGTTGTTTGGAACAATGCTAAATCGGAAAATGTAATACAACTTGGGGTTCAGAAGGCTTTTCTTCAAAACAGCCTGATGCCAACATGGTCAAGCGTGCTCATAAAGCAAAACTACCGTCATTTTTTCAGTTTGTCAGCGCTCCTTCGTTGTGGTGTAATAGACCTAAATCCTGATGACGTTCTCCTGAAATCTAGCATCGCTTATGTAACACGACTCCGATTCAATTGTCAGCGCATGTGCCGCGGCGTGAGGTCCTATATGTCATGTAACCCGACTCACCAAATTACCTATAGTTCGTATTAAAGGAGAAGAAAACATGTGACTAATGTATACACTGAACGAAAGATCTATCTTCCCCGTATCCAAAAATGTAAGCAAATATTTTTTGCGCCGATCTATTCATATCGAAACATAAAAAACTGGAGCCTGTGGACAGATTCGTAAGTGCCGCCATTACAAGGGCTTGCGCCTATTTTAACCAATCCGAAATGCCGAAAACATATTGTGCGCATCGCTGCGTGACGTCAGCCGGGCTCATACTCACTTCCGCTCTGTACGTTAAAGTATGAGAAGCTCTCTGGACTGCAGGTTTATATATTGTATACTGTTATAATTTGATAGTGATAGTGGGCCAATATTCCGCAAATACACGGGCATCATGCCGCAGTGTGTGGTGTTTGGCTGTTCTAACAGAACTGGGAATCCAAACCTTCCAAAGACCGTGACATTTCATCGGTACCCAATGTTGAAGCCAGATGTACTGAAACAGTGGGTGCATAACGTCGGTCGGCAGGATTTTATTCCAAACGCAAACTCAAGACTGTGCTCGTTGCACTTCTTACCAGGCTGTTTCAAAGAAGTTGTTTACGCAAAATATGGTATTGAATCCGAGATTGTACATCGTCAGGCTTCCGAACCGAAACGACTGTCCACACTTGCCAGGACCGTTTGGCCAATTCAAACCCAGATTGCGAATTCAGTTAGTAGTTTTGTAGGCACAATTACGTGTCCGGTCAAGAACCGCTGGGCTGTAATGCGCATTGGAACACATTGATTGGATTAAGAGGAAAAACAAAACTCATTTTCACATTTTTGAGGTCTAAAAGGTCAAGGACACTGCTATCTGAACCTCAGTTCAGTTCAGGGATGTGGATTCAAGCACCTGCATATCACAATCTCATGGCACACAATGACGACTAAGGAATACTTAATATTGAGCATTATGCGTACAATATAGATATGGAAGAAAAATACAAACATTTACTTCATATCTTTGCCACAGGTGTCCGTGTTGGATCGCTTTCCATTAAATCTGGCCAAATGATGTTCTCGTATGTACATTTACATTCCTGTCATGAACAAACATCAGTTACTATCCACACCCATATGGATAAGTTTGTTGTTGTTGTCTTATTCCGTCAAGAAATTTCAAGCCAGGCATTGTTATAATTCGACAATCCGATGACGTCATCTCAAATTTATAGTTATATTTGGACGGCTCGAAATGTAAAATGTCGTCTCTGTTGCGAGCACTTTCACAAAATTCCTGCATTCTGATGAGATTATTCTCAAACTGCCGAACCTCGTCTTTGAAAGAAGGACCTTCCCGAAGAATGAGTCTGTCAAGTTTGGCGGTGAAGTGGTCATACGTTAAACAGTCTGCGGCTGACCACGATTCTAACCGGGATCGATCTTCATTTGTGAATGTCCAATTTTTTGGTCTCGCCAAATTCCTGTTTACCTTAAGGTATATTATGTCCCGCATTTGCCAGCACATCACGCGTTTTAGCAGAACCAGAGACTCGTTAAATCTCTCCAAAACGAGAACTAACGAGAATTGTTCATCAATTTCGGAAATGAGCCGCTTCACTCTGTCCAAATTGGCGAACTCCTCCCTCCGCAGCCCAAAATAGTACATCATAAGATTATGGGTAAATGGGGTATCTTTTTTTCGGTCGTACAAATAAGGGTATCTTAAAAAATGCGACACGATATCCTCTTCCTCGTCTTCGAGAATCTGCGATCCATAAAGGTAGTGAACTATTGAAGATATATGTTCCATTGGATCTCTGATCAGCGAAATGATCTTAGTGTCCGGGTGGAAATGCGGCTTGAAGTTTGATAGATTAAATATCACGTGATTCGCCATTAGGTCACATGGTTTCTCTGCACGTGGTAGAAAAAATCGCCCGGGGGTTAGGATAGGTTCGTTGCCTTCTGCGCCTTCCTTTGGAAGTAAAAAGTTTAGATTCCGACCTAAACCAAATCTCCAGAGTATGAAGGTCATGGTGGTACTTCCGGTCTTAGGAATTCTGATATAAATCATGTGACGATGCTCAGAACAGTTTTCCATCGCATAGTTCACTTCGTGAAAATTCTCATTTTGGTAAGTTTTGTTCCTCATGATCGACCAATCAGAATGGAATGTATGTTGTCGTCTGCTCCCAATGATCAGCGCTGTACCACAAATGTAAATCAAGACAACCAGGCTTATGGCAATTACACCTATTCTGATACGGCAGTTTCTGCTTCTGTGGAAGAATTGAAATAACAAAACATATAACAAAATGAATAATAAGTTTGCATTAACTATCATGCAGCTATTGTGTCCTAAACTCAGCTGGTTGTACTTATGGTGTAATCTGTTTTTCAGATAGTAAGCACACGACCAACTCGGTACACTGCCGAATCTGACGTCATTAAATGTTGCTGAGCCTTTGTCGGGCAAATGTCGGCTCACCGTATCCATCTAAACATGTCAGGTTATTGTCGGGCCAATGTCGGCTATGTCGGCCCACTAAAGCTATAAATATACGCCAGATCGCTGTCAAAATTCATCAACCCTGCGTCTTAACCTGATGATATACAATTCACACTCTATTTTTTATGGGTTTTTTATAATTTATAGTTTATTTCATTCTTGGTGAATTAAGCAGATAGTAAATAACCTTCGAAAACAGTGACAATTCTCTCAATAAAAACATACACAACACGCATATTAGATCTATAGTATAAATATATCGGCAATATACCCAATTTTATATATGACTAATAATGACCAATTCTATATATTAATATTTCACATTCCCTATACATTTCAAGCAATGCTTGCCTATAGGTAAAAATACTTCAGTATGTTATAGTAACCTGAAATAAAATAGTCCATTTTAAATCAGTATTTTTAGCCTTCTGCCTGTATACATTAAAAGACCAAGTATGTTTAGAGGGGTAAATGGCCCCAGAACAGGTGCGGTAGAAGTGCCAAAAATAAAATATTACATATACAAGAAATTGTTCAATTGCCATGAAGTACAATATCATATTGTATACCCAGAAAAGGTTCAAGGCACTGAGTCTCACCATTCTCGAATAACAGGGTCGTGAAGTAGTGCATTCGTGCAAAATCGCCAATTGTGAGGCGAAATCACCTCATATTTCTTTCTATAAACATATGAAGATAAACGACAACCAGAACCAGCTTGATACAGCATACTCGCTGTTCCAATACGTAGTCGCAGACCAAATCTTGTTCTGGTTATCATTTATCTTCATATGTGTACAGTTTGCGGATTCAAACTGAACCGTACGTGCTTGAGTTTTCCCCTATACGTCATAGCCACGTCGTAAAGCATTTGCGTACACTTCGCCATAAGATGGCTTGCGGATCGTGTGTCTCCATTATCGCGGAGCGATCTCCGGTATTTACCGTATTCTGTTCGGCCTTCATCCGGCGGAGAACAGACTCGAGAAATCTGATAAATTACAGGTTTTCCTACCACTTCGGAAACAGATATTGCCTGGGCTTACAAAATGTATAGGTTTGAATAACTTTCGTATCATCCAAGAGGTGCGGTAGATCTGTAATTTCGAACAAGTAGGACATCACATGACTCGAAAATGGCGGGTTACGTTGGGGTTACGTCGGTAGACTTTAGCTGATTGGCTGACGAAGTCACGTGGTATTGATTTCTGGAAATTCCTTCTTGCAGTTGCCGAAAGTAGGCTGAAAATGGATACACACGATCCCACAATCACTCAGTCTTACCGCGTATAGATGACCCAGGTGGTTACAGGTTGGTCGTAAAGGTCATCTTTCGCTATTGGCGGCAGGTGTAAAGTGGAGTGAGTTTGTGAAACGGAGCATGCGCTTTGAGTAGGTTGATATTTTTATTGTGGCATATACTCTCGACTCCCGGCAGCCTGTGCGTTATTTCTTAGTTATGCGAAGAAATGTAGAAAGTCTTCTATTTAGAATCTTGTTCACCATGCACTATCAGCTTCTACATTTTAAATTATAGTTTTGGTTTGAACCGTCGTATCAATTTCAAAGGTAAAGCCCCGCTATTACAATTGACTTCTTCTTACGATTACAGAAAACTTAGGATTGACACATTGATAGTATATGAAATATTTGAATGGTGAATGCATAGGAGAGATAACTGGTCTTCAACTGGTTTACGTCGGACCATTTGGTATATTTGGATTAACAATTGCAAGTGAACATGTACTATCAAAGTAATATGGACGTAATTCATTTATCCTGTCCTATTTTCAACCTCATCGTGTGTAAGTTTTAACATATTCAAACATCCGCATCGGTATTCGATTCTAATCTATATGTTATGGTTAAGCAATTTATACTTTTCTGTGACCGCTGAATCAAGTCTTGTTCCATTCTCATTTTGGCAGGAGGTCAATCTTTGTAAACATTTTACAGGTATATCTTATACTAGAATTTCCATAGCTGTTTGTGTTTGTTTGTTTGTTTGTTTGTTTGGCTCATACGTCTACGTTTTGGTCGAAAGGTCATCAAACATCACCGTGCATAGATAACCAATAAAAGTTCAAAAGGGGCATCCGACGCTCAATTGGGGGGTCGAAATTTATTTTTGTTCAAAAGGGCGTGACTTTGTCAGGATAGCTGTCAAAGAAAGTGACACGGAAAAAAAATATAAAAAAGGAACTTATTGCCCACAATTTAACGGGAACATAAAAACGTAGATGTACATACTGTAAAATGTGAGAGTCTATCATCCGCCATCGAAATGAGCTTAGGATAGTACTAGAGAGGGATCTCAGAAGGGAGGGAAGATGGCTAGTCAAAAAGGCCATTTAACGCCCATTGAAGGCCGGCGATATGAGCTTTGTCTGGTCGGGAGGGCCATAATTTTGGTCGAATGGTCGTGAATCTTTGTCAGTACAACTGTGGTGCACCGGGGTTGACCGAAATGAAACTGGGTTGGGGGAAGAGTGAATTAAAACCGAGACAATCAAAAGAACCCACTGGAGCCAGGAACATGAAATGTATACTAACGGGCTGTAACATGTGCCAGTTTTACTGTCGCCATTGAAAGATGTCCAGGATGGCAGATAACAGAGGGTAGGGGGGTTAAAGGGCAAATCAACATTATAATACCGGGGTTGACCGAAATGAAACTGAAGAGTGAATTAAAACCGAGACAATCAAAAGAACCCACTGGAGCCAGGAACATGAAATGTATATAACGGGCTGTAACATGTGCCAGTTTTACTGTCGCCATTGAAAGATGTCCAGGATGGCAGATAACAGAGGGTAGGGGGGTTAAAGGGCAAATCAACATTATACTGGTAATATAAAGAGCGTATGAATCGTATGGCCCATAGGCCCACCTTCCAGGACATACAACTGGAGACGAGGGTCGAAACGACGCTCACTAGTTTAGCCAGACTATCTTCCGTCGTGTGGGCTTTTCTTCAGCCTTCTCAGTTGTTGCCTAGTTTACGATCAGTAGTAGGTAGCAGCCCGATCCGGTCAAATTTGGACGAGTGCGCATGTGTTTTTGCGCAGGTATGACGTCACTTCCGGTTTATGATGAAGGTCATGAGGACGTGTGCGCAGGAGTGTTCTGCGCAGGTATGACGTCACTTCCGGTTTGGGTGAATGGGGCGTGACTTGTGAGGATGATAGGAGATGTACTGACCTGTCTGTGGGGATGTCGTTCATCTCCGTGTCTTTTCGGTGAGAGGAGCATGTACTGGGGTTTTTTCCCACAATGTCGTTCACTTCCGTATTTCTTCGGTCAGGTCCGTGGGAGCTTGTACTGATCTGTCTGTGGAGTTTTTCCCACAATGTCGTTCACCTTCGTGTCTTTTCGATGAGGTCCGTGAAGATGTGGCGGGAGGTACCGAGAGATGTGACGGAGGTATGCAAAGAGACACGGAGAATAACGAAGAGGCACGGTGAGTTCGTTGAGGTCCGTGAAGATGTTCCGGAGGTGACCGAAAAGACCCGGAGGTGACCGGAGAGTGCCGGAGGTGACCGAAAAGACCCGGAGGTGATCCCCGGAGAGTGCCGGAGGTGACCGAAAAGACCCGAAGAATACCGGAAAGACACACGGAGAATACCGAAAACACCCGAATGTCACGAAAAAACGTATAAAAGGGGGAATTTTTAGTGGTTTGGTGCATTCATTGGACTGCCAAACGGAGCTATCTCACCTACCTGCCTGACCAGCCTAACAGCCTGAACCACTCTGACGAGAGGAGCTATTGGCCTCACTGCAGCATGAGACGTGGAGAAGATTTTCCAGGGGACCCAGCAGCACCTCCGGCTGAAGTCTTGCCCCAAGACGAGCGTGTGAGTGACATTTATCGACGTCACTGGACCACCATACGCCATTGTTTTCACCGTCACCGTCGTCAATTGGACTTGTATAACTTTCGACTGCAGGACCTCACGTATCTTTCTATCTATGCCGAGAACATTTTCACAGACCAGGTGACAGCTTTCAAGTTGAATATGACATTCGGGTACATCTTACGGCACAAAGAGACGGACCAGTTGCGGTATTATTACCCCAGCAATAATACCTATGTGTTTGATCAGCCGTTCACGGTGACGGATGCGATTTCTCTGGAGCCACTCATCGACCAACTGACTACGTTGGACCCATTGGAATGGGCCCGGTTGCAACGCCCCAATACCAAATGGCTTGTGGAAATGGTCACCAACGTCACATTTTTCGTCACCAAAATGAGAGATCATCCTATCGGTGCTCCTGTTATACTACCACCTTGGCTGCTTCATCGAAACGGACTGTATGCATTAACGGGAGGGGCAAATGGTCCCTACAAAGACCGGAAATGTCTGTTTCGGTGTTTGGCCGTGCATGTGGACGAGTGTAATCCCAAGAGTTGTGACAAAGTGGCCAATGGCTATTGGGAACAGTATTTACATGAGCAATACCTGGATGAGCGGCAGTTCCGTGGAGTCCCCTTTAAGTATTTGGATGTCGTGGAAACTCTGTTCAACATCAATATCTTTGTATACCGATTACGATGCGAGGGTGACATATTTGTGGCTGAATTGCTTCATCGCTCAACAGAATGGTATGCTTCTACGATGAAAGTCAATGTCTTCGACGACAATGGGGTGAGTCATTTTTCGCTGATCCACAATATGAGCCTGTACGCCCAGTCTTACAGTTGTGCCCAATGCCATCGGGTGTTTCACCACTCTGGGAAGCTACATCAGCACGAGAAGATTTGTGACAACAGTGTGAAGCGAAATTTCCTGGTGGTGTGTATCATAATACGCCTACTATTTTCGAGGAACTGGCCGATGAGGGCCTTATCATACCGGAGGAGGACCGTTATTTTCCCTACCGGGCGTGTTACGATTTCGAGGCCCTGTTGGAACCTATGGACATGTTCTCAGCGAAAACGCAGTGGACGCAGCCCCATATTCCCCTCAGTGTGAGCATTTCCACCAACGTACCCGGCTATGACGCTGCGCCTATCTGTTTCGTGTCCACCGGGGATTCCCATGAGTTGATTACCCGCATGATGGAGTATTTAGAGGAAGTCAGTCCGGCCAGTACGGAATTGTTGGTGTCCAAGTTCCAGGACGTATTGGACCAACTGGACGATCGGATTCCTATACCAGGTGTATCGTTCAGTGACGATGAAGAGTCCGAGTCGGAGTCGGAGTCGGAGCCGGAACCCATTCAGTCGCAGGATGTCCCTTTACCTAAACCGTATGCGGAGAAATTGAAAGCCCGCTTCCTACAATACCTAGGCCAGTTACCTGTGCTCGGTTTCAACTCGGGCGATACGACTTGAACATGGTGAAGGAATTTCTCTACTCTTACTTGGCCCAGGCTAATACCATCAAGTCCGTCATCAAGAAGATCAATAATCATATGGCCCTCACTACCACGTCACTTCATTTCCTGGAGGTACGGAACTACTTAGCTCCCAATTATAGCTATGATCAGTGGGTGAAGGCGTATGACTGTGCACAAACCAAAGGGAGGTTCCCTTACACGTATATATCGACGCTCGACCGCTTGGAGGAAACACAGTTGCCACCCCGGGACGCGTTCTTTGACGATTTGAAGCAAGTGGAATGTCCGGAAGACACGTACCGGGAACTACAGCAGGTATGGAACGATCAACATATGCAGACCTTGCGAGATTTCCTCATATGGTATAATAACTTAGATGTGGTTCCTTTCCTCCAAGCGGCCGAGAAAATGGTTCACCTCTTTCGTCGTGAGATGCACGTGGACATCTTCAAGGAGTGCTTGAGTTTACCAGGTCTGGCGCTTCGCCATCTCTTTCAAGTTTGTCCTACCTACTTCTCGCTGATACGGCAAAAAGACGCGGACATGTATGATTGTTTAAAGCAGAATATCGTCGGCGGACCTAGCCTTATTTTCCACCATTATCACGAGAAGGACGTCACTACTCTCCCTGGTGGGAAACCCTGTGCTAAGATCATTGGATTCGATGCCAGTGCCTTGTACCTGTGGTCTCTTGCCCAGCCCATGCCCAGCGGTCATTATACGCGCTGGTTGGCGGAAGGCCAGCATTTCACACCGCAACAAACAACCCTCTACAAACATCTGGCTGACCAGTGGTTGGATTGAAAAGCCTATCGACGGGGAATTTATATACGCCATCAGACCAACGCCACAGAGAAGCGCATAGGAGATCGTCGACTCTCCGTCGATGGGTTTGCCCTTGTGGATGGAACACCGACCGTATTCCAGTTTTATGGATGCTATTGGCACGGCCACGAATGCGCTGGAGGCTTCAACCAACGACGTGGAAAAACACCGGAAGAATTACGGGAAGAAGTGCAGGAGAACGGTGATTACATCAAAGAGATAGGATACCACCTCATCGAAATGTGGGAGTGTGAATTTCACACCATGTGCCAGGCCCTTCCACATTTACGCCGTTTCCTAAAAGAGCGCGAGTACGCGCTCAGTCGTCGGCGACTCCTGAGTCTGCCACAGATGTTCGACGCCATTCGTTCCGGGGACCTCTACGGCTTTGTCGAATGTGATCTGCATGTTCCCGACACTCTCAAGCCACTCTTCGCCCAGTGCCCTGTCATCTTTAAGAACACACTGGTGGGTCGAGATGACATTGGAGGCACCATGGGTGCCTATGCTGAGCAACACGAGTGTTTGCCTCGACTTCGACGGATGTTGATTGGTAGTATGTGGGCAGAGAAAATCTTGATGGGCACTCCTCTGCTACAGTGGTACATCAGCCACGGTCTGGAAGTCACGCGCGTGTACCAAGTCTTACAGTACGTACCCAGCGCCTGTTTTGCGGGGAATGCCGACATCGTGACGTCTGCCCGTCGTCAAGGTGATCAAGATCCGAGTAAGGCCATCATCGGTGAATCGTGGAAATTGATGGACAATGGCTATTATGGCAAAACGGTCACGAACCAAGATAAGCACGTGAACGTGAACATCTGTACCACCCCACAAGTCCGCAAAAAGGTCAATTCTCCTCTGTTTCGGTCCGTGGAGGTCATCGATGACGACGCGAATGAAATCACTTTAGCCAAGAAGACTATCCGTTACAACCTACCCCTTCAAATTGGATGTATGGTATACCAGGTGGCCAAGCTGAGGATGCTCCAGTTTCTGTATGATTTCATGGGTGTGTATTTTAATCCATCCGATTGGCAACTCATGGAGATGGACACGGACTCTGCCTATATGGCCGTCTCTAATGCGGATTGGGAGTCCCTGGTCAAACCCGAGTTACGTGAACAGTATGAGGCGGAACGGGACCAGTGGCTACCTCGACGTGACCATTACCAGTACGACAAGCGGACACCGGGCCTCTTCAAGTTGGAGTGGAGTGGGGATGCCATGATTGCTCTCTCCTCGAAGACGTATTACTGTTACGGTGGAGACCAAAATAAGTTTAGCTGCAAAGGGGTGAGCCGGCGCTATCCCAACATCGACAAAGCCTTGTACCTGAACGTGCTGCAAAGCCAGGCCAGTGCAAGTGGCACTAACAGAGGATTTCGGGTGGTGGACCACCAGATGCGGACGTACATCCAGCAACGAGACGCCTTCACTTTCTTTTACCCCAAGCGGAAAGTCCTTCCCGATGGCATCAGTAACACTTACCTGAACTTGTGAAAAATTTCGAACTACTTCTCATGATACACGAGTTAAAAACTGTAAAGTCAGGATGGCGAGTGGTCTAAGGCGCCAGTTAACAGTGCTGATCTGCGAAATGCAGAACGTAGGTTCGAATCCTACTCCTGACAGGTTTTTTTGTACATACCACCTGTATTGTTGACATCCTTTTGTACATATTCTATACATTCTTGTTCACTTGAATAAAAAAAAAAGTCAAACACATCACTTGTGTTTTTATGAATCTTTTTTATTGAACATCAATGAACGTCAGAACAACAACGTCATAATAAAAAACAATATCACTGCGCATTGCATTGAATCAATTAAGTTAACCAGAGAAATGGGGCATGCACATTAAAACGAGAGGCAGTCCAGTCGTATACGGGTACATCACGGTCTTCGGCTTGACAATAATCATCAAACATTTGTATGATCGTTTGCATAGAATGTCCTCTACTCCGGTGAGTGAGATAAAACACACAGTACTGTCCACACTCAAGGGTCCTTGCAATCTTTTAGTATTCAAACGCTACACTGTAGTAGATACGTCCATGAACTTCATCAAATCGGGATGCAGGGGTGTAAGTCCGTAGGAATCAAAGTATTCGCCTTGGCCCAGGGTGTCCACGTACACAGCCACCCAATGTTCACCGGGTCGAGTACCAGGGTCTGTATTCAGGATGTAGGCTGCCGGGGTGGTTGGGATGGTGGGAAACACATTGCGTGGAAACACACCTCGAAAGGGTACCCGAGGATCTCGCTGGAGTATGCCCATCAGCTGCTCTGTATCCATGACTCTAGCTGGCGTAGTCACACAGGACGTTTCTTTGCTGATCCACGGTGATGACGTTATCAAACTCGGCGTAGCAAATCACGTTAATGGTATGGGGTAGAGCTACCGAGAAACGCAGTTCCAACCGTAAGTTTCCTTTCTTGAGCAAGGCCAGTTGATGATCGTGTTCCAAGGTTGGGGTGAGGTCGAAGGCGAACAAAGTGTACCCACGGCTAAAGTCTCGTCGAGTGATGGTATTTCCTTCGTCCTGATTGTTTTGTCCTGTGGCTGTAAACAGGTTCAGGTAGCTCCGCACATAGTGATGGTTACCAAAATCGGGTTGTAACGGACGGGCTGGGATTTGATGGCCGGCCACGTGCAGTGCCAAAAAGTTAACGTTGAAATGTTGAAAGTGAAACGGATTCTCATCCCACCGTCCATTGAAACTGGTGTTGGTGACACACGCCAGGGTAAGACGTTTAGGGAGATCCCCTAGAAATAAATTTTCACGATTGGCCATCATCGTACCTGCTCGCACAGAGAACACCTTGGTCTGTACGCGTCGGATGGGGTACAGGGCTGGTTTTTTCGATAAGGCTTCCATGTGACTCACCAACACACCCTGTTGCAAATCCACCGTACGGACAAACAGGGCTGCATCGTCCATGATGATCCTGTAATTGGGGGCATCTCCACCGGCCATCAAGGCGAAAGTGGGTGGGGAACGGATCAACTTGATCTTGATGGATACACCGTTCATCATGTAGCGGTCTTGCAGGAACAGATCGGCGTGCAGTCGTCCCATCATATCGACGGACCGGCTACCGGCTGTAAACTGCCTGCGATGGCCGAACCCACCATTGGCAATGGTCAAGGCATACATGGATCCGGGTATATCCCTGTAGTACAGCGAGGCTTGCAAGTGTGTTATTTTGGCATCTTCTCCGTACGACAACAACGTCTCGATGTAGGCTCGATACGGGTACGTAATGGTGGACGTCCTGATGAGTTTATCGTTCAGACTGATATCCACCTGCTGGAACAAGGAGTGCAGCCAAAGATTCACCGGGCCTACCACCGCATCGTTCCCGATGGGGTCCCCGGCTCCGTCCACTATTTTGGCTTCCAGGTACAAGTACGTGTGGGCTAAATCCAGGTAGGCCGTATCTTTGTTTTCAATGGTAAATTCCAGTGGTCCCGTACCCGTCAGGCTAGCCAGGGGTCGATGTTCTACCCAACGGCCTTCGGCGACACTGGTCTGTGTGGGTGGAATAGTCCACAAATCCAATTCACTGTTGGTAGACGGACACGACTCGGAGTGAATGAATGCCATTATGCGAAGATTACAAGCGTCTAGTCCGTCATTCATAATCCAGCCGTCGTCCATTAGAGAATATCCGCGTCCATAATCCAAAGACCTATTCCATTTTCCACATAACAGTATTAGCACCAAATTCAAAAAGACAGTCATAGTATAAGATGTCTCTCTTACCCTTCTTTTTCTTCCGGGGTGTGCGTCATCGGCGTGTCGGTCGTCGAATAACTCTTCGCTGTGCTCGTGGTTGTCTTTTAAGGGCTTTGGCGATCAAGACGCTGCCTGCTTCTTGGGCCCGTCGTTTCAAGGCTTGTCGGGGTGCCGTGCCTCCCAATACATCACCGGCCACGCGCAGTCCACTGCGTATCGCTTGTTTACCCACCGCTTTTACTCCCCGTGTCACCAAGGGCAAGAACGTTTTGACGATGATGCCCAGTATGTTACCCAACCCGTGACCTCGTTGCATGCGTGCACCGCTAAAGATGGGCAAGCTACCTCCCGTTTGTTTCTTGTAGTAGTCGGCATAGCTGGCCGTATGGCACTGGTAAGGCACGTACATTATACGAAGTGAGGAGAACGTACTTGTCGGAAATGAAGTGTCAGCACCACTTTCCCTCGTTCGAACGCGACCGGACGTCCTGTGTCATCTCTTATATCCACCGTGATCGTGTTGATATCGGTATGTCGTACGGGCAGGTAGAGTATGTGGTTGAAACTCTGGTACTTCTTTTTAATGGGCACCACCCGTAACAGCGGTGTGTTCACATCGCCCACAATATGGCTGTCCACTGTGTCCGAGTAGACGTAGAGTCCGTACATACCCACTTTCATATTCATCACAACGTCACCGTTGTCGGTGGTGGGACCCGCGTAGAGGTCGTAAGGGAGACCTAACATTTGCTGTAGCCTAGGACTGAGTTCCACACCCACGTTGGGGCTGAGCAGGATACAGGCCTTGTCGTTGTGTGCGTTGACATCGAAGAAGACGTGATTCTTGAAGGGATAGGCTTTGAACTCTTCGTCACCTTCCGTAGAGACTTGTAATTCAACAATGTGATCAGACCCTCTATGAACGCCTTGGGGTATCGTATTGGCCTTCGGGGAGAGTCAGTCGGTTTATTTTGCCATCGTAGGTCACCTCGTACCATACTTCTTTGCCTCGCACGTTGTACCACGAGTAAGGGTATTGAATATCCACCAGTCCACATTTCCACCGTCCAGGTAAATGCAACGGTTGCGGTAATTGGGTCACGTACTTGGCCAAGGTGTTGTCAGGAAACACATCGAGCGAGCTGTTACTGGGCAACGTGAGGTAAAACATGATGACTGAACTTTCTTGCTCCTGCACCTGGTTTTAATAGGGCTCCCAGGCCTTGGGCGGATGACCTTGGCGTCGTGATCGTCGCGGTGATTTAGATATTGGTGGTTGCAGAGGGTGGCGTGGTAAAAGGGGTGAACAAGTAGGTGCCCATCGTTGTGGTGTTTTGGGAGGTGACTCCGGTTTCCAAGAAGAGGGTGGTGGTGGTGGTGGTGGTGGTGGTGGTGGTCTACTCGGCGATTGCTGGGTCCGCTGCATAAAGGCCCATCGGTTAGGATTCCCCACCAATTCTTGAGGGGTGTGTGTGTCTTTCAACCCCTGAGCAAAGGCTTCCCAGCCCGGTGGATTAGAGTGTTTGCGAGAGCGTACCGTATCGTTGATCAAATCGGTGATATGAGACCCCGGCACCACTCGGTTTCGAATAAGCAGTTTCCCCTCATCGTTCCAACCCATATCGGGATTCTGTTTCACCCGGTCCAACAATAAACGAGCCTTGGTCTTGAACGCCTTAGGGACACTGGCCAATACTTCCTCTTCCAGCTGAGGTGATGATGGTGGTGTGGGTGCTGGCGCTGCGGGTAGTGGTGCTGGTGGTGTACTACCCCTATATTGATCCATAAACGTCTTGTACCGGTTCAGCGTCTGATGGTAGAGTTGAGTTTTCTCGTGATCGGGTAGTCGACGTTGGAGTATACTATTCATCTCTTCGTCGAGAGACTGGAGTTGTTGCACCGTGGCAGGCACGGGATAGGGTGATTGCAAACTCTGTAACAGTCGAGGTTCGACCAGCATCATTTTTTTCGTATGTTCCATGTTAGCGTCCCAAGATGGATCCTACTAACGGTCCAAGTACGAAAGCGGCTAAGGGTGCAAGGAGTGCCCCGAGAAATCCAGCTCGCTGTAACACCTGTTTCTTTTTCTTTAAACTGCCCGTCTTCTTCACCAGCGTTCGGAGACCCGTCTTGTACCGTTGCAATTGCCCTTTCTGCAGGGGACTGAGAGGAACATTCCCTTTTAACACATTATGAGCGACTTCACACAAACACCGTACCAATTCTGGGTCCGCGCCGCGCACCAGGGCCCGGCCCACCTCCGGTGGCGCGCTGCGTAATACGCGGAGGGCCGGCGCGTACTTCCGTATCCGTGCAGACATGATGAGGAAGTGAATGCTAGAAGGTTGTCTTCTTCTTTTATTTGGGTGTGTACACCGTCTGGAACTCTCCGGGAAAAATGTGGGTGCGCAATCGAAGTGCCGAGGGTGTCTCTTGTTTCAAGTCGATGAGCAGATACCCGTGGGCCCCTTGGGTGGCATCTTCAAAGGCTTCCCGCACAAAGGCCGTGTTTTTAGGGTACATCTGTTTCGCCAGGGGATCGTAGTCGTGCGGGTACCGTTGCCGTAGTAAATGTGGTACTCGTCCCACTCTAGGTGTTATCGTCGTGGTGGTGGTGGTGGTGGTGGTGGGTGTTCTAGGTTGCCGTGGTTTTGCCCTGGTGGAAGATGATGCGGGTGGTTCGCTTCTGAGGGTAGGACTAGGTACGGGTGGACTCCTGGTGAAGTTCCATAGAGGTGGAGTAGTAGGACTAGACCGCGTAGTGGGATGGGTTGTAGAACCGGGTGATCTGGTAATGGTCCGTAGCGTCGTAGGAGAGAGGATAGTGGTGGTGGTGGTGGTGGTGGTGGTGGTGGTGTTGGGTGATTGCACTTGGGGGGCAGGACTTGGACGAATGGCGGGTAGGTTGAAACAGGATATCAGGTACGCCAAATCGTAGAAGACTCCTCCAAATAAGGTACCCAGGAGCACTAGTAGACACACCACGGTACCGACTTGTCCTTTTCGAGTGCGCAGCAGTAAGGGCAGATGTGCACTATCCATGGTACAACCCTACACTGAACGCTGTAGGGGATGTGAAGTAGAATTTATAGCCGTTTCATGTCACGGGCTGAGACCCAGGAATTAAACGAACTGGGCCAACCTTGCCATTTGACGAAATGATAGGGGATGCCACGTCGACGTTCCGTTTTCAAAATCTTTTCCACCGTGTAGTAGTCTTTCCGTGTTTTGACCACCGGTTGCAATTCTGCCTCGTAAAACGTGCCTTGCAGTGTTTCTCCTTGTAGATCTTCCAGTTGATAGACGTGTGGGTGTCGAGGGTTATGGCGAACGATGACAAAGTGGTCGTCACTCCAGTTGGGCAAGTAACTTTTCTCAAATTGCCCTTTGACTTTACTGATCCGTACCACATCCCCGCGTTTGTAACGGGGTGACGTGAGTGGACTGGGTTCTATCGAGTACAGCGTACGGCGCACTTGATGTTCGTTGCGTTCCGTCACATCGAGGGAAGCCCGCTGAATACTGCGATGATAGGCTCGATTGTACCCTTGGACCAGTTGAGGTAGCACATCGATGTACCGTCGGGTGTTTTTGGCGGTAAAATACTTGTACATCCGTCCTTTGAAGGTTCGATTGAATCGTTCCACCACAGAGGCGCTTTGGTCTCGTTGTACGTATGGAAGAAAAACACCTTTTGTTTCTTAGGGTGCAGTCCACAGTAGACCCCTCGTTGCTGGAAATAAACCTTTGGTATAGCCCGTCCATCTTTCTGAGATGCCAAACCATCCAGAAAACCCATATAAAAGTATATATTTTCTTCATGGGAATGCTCATACCATTAATTCAGCATACAAGCCAGTTATGCTAATTCAACCCGGGATAAATTTTCTTCCCTCGGAACGTACTCCATATTTTCTGGGAAATGTATTAAAATGACCCAAAATACGCCATATTTCGTTCATTTCCTGGAAAAATCTTGACAATCGATTTCAATAAGATTTCGTCTCAGTGTTCCCCGTCTCGAGGCGAGATAAAAAAGCTATTCAAAATATGGGGTCGACCGGGCCGTTTTTTGTCACATATTCCATATGTAACATAACCCTATTTTTAAACACCTGAAAAACGTACGAAACTGAGGCTGACGAAGGTTGACTTCGCGGCCCGACTCGCCATATAGCTGAACCGAGCCACCCATCCGCATATGTGATTTTGAAGGAATGGTAGTACCCAGAAGCTTGGTACTATAAATACTGGTTACCAAAAAGGAAAGGATAATTCTCATGTGGTCAGACCCGGACGCTCTGCTGTATTAAAATTTTTGAGGGGGACCAATAATCCGAAACTATGAACTACTCCCTTAAGAAAGGCTTGAAAGTGGCGGTTGAGAAATTCTGTGCCTTCATCCGTTTGCAAATAGAGGGGTTTGCGTCCCGTCTTGAAAATCTGCTGGAACGCGCGTACCAGATTCTCTCCTGTTTTGGTCCGGATGGGTAGCACCCACGCGTACTTGGATAAAATATCGATACAGGTCAACATGTACCGATGTCCATCATTGTGGGTAGCAAATCGACTCATATCGACCAAATCGGCCTGCCATTGTGCGTCTACGCCTCCTACGATGACTAGGTTACGGCGAAAATGTCGTCAGGCTGCTCGATGTAAGCTATAAGTGTCTTGGGTTTTTAACCATTCTCGAACTTCAGTTCGACTGATGCCTTGGGAATGTGCAGCTCGAGCGAGCGCTCCCACATCGCTATAAGCGGCTGGACTGGTGGGGTTGTAATACAAATCTGTTAACACCTTGTTCACAGTCTTACGCCACGTGGATTCCTGCCGCCCGGCCTTGTGGGTACTCCACGGGCTGCCCTTTCGGATTCCCTTTCGGGTCCCCCTCTGGGTTGCGCTGTTGTGTGTTCGCTTCATGACTAGATAATGACACTCTAGCCTGTGTGCACCCTATAGATATAGTACTTAATCGACAATGGGGACTACTTTTTCCAAGGCCGTCCATAGATCAGGATCCAGGGTAAAACCACCTTCGTTCAGACAGGTCAGAAGGGATTTGTCCAGGGGAGATACATCGGAGAAAACATTCGATTAATTTATGATCTAATGTTAGAGACAAAATTGAAAAATATCCCAGGTTTATTACTGCTAGTTGATTTTGAAAAAGCTTTCGATACTGTGTCTTGGACATTTCTCGATGAAGTCCTAAAATATTATAATTTTGGAGAATCTATCCGGCGATGGATCCATACTTTTTATAAAGATATTCAAACATGCGTAGTCCAAAACGGTCACCTCTCTCCATTTTTCCACAATACTCGCGGGTGCAGGCAAGGTGATCCTATATCACCATATTTATTTTTAATGTGTGCTGAAATTTTAGGTATAATGATACGCTCGGATCATAATATTAGCGGTATAAAAATCGAAGATATTGAATTCAAAATAAGTCAACACGCTGATGACACTCAGCTGACTCTTGACGGTTCAGAACCTTCTTTAAGAAGGTCGCTGGATATCCTGGATCGATTTTATATTACATCTGGTCTTAAAATTAACGTTGACAAAACCAAGGCGACTTGGATAGGTTCACTTAGTGGATCAAACATAAAACTATGCGAGGATGTAAAGCTGGACTGGGTGACAGATTTCAGCATGCTTGGAATAGAATTTTCAACAATTAACTTTAACGAAATATGGAAAATTAACTATTTAGCTAAATTAGAACAGCTGAAAACAGAGTTGAACAGATGGAAGCTCAGAAATTTAACCCTCTTAGGCAAAATCACTGTAATAAAATCACTAGCTCTCTCGAAACTTACACACCTCTTTCTAGCCCTGCCAGACCCACCAGAACAGTTTATCCAAGAACTCAATACACTATTATTTAAATTTATTTGGAATGGGGGAAATGATAGGATAAAACGGAATATAATAACTCAAGACTACAACAAGGGTGGTCTGAGAATGGTAAACATACACACTTTTATACACAGCCTCAAAATATCGTGGATTAGGCGACTTTTTTTCAGAATAGAAAATGGTCAAATATCATAAAGCAAGATTTAACTGACACTCCATGTGTATGGCAAGTCGGGAGTGATTATGCTAAAGAACTGATCGCATCGATCCAAAATCCCTTCTGGAAAAATGTATTTGAAGCCTGGAATATTCTACGAAAAAGACTACGTCCAGCTTCCATTAAGGATATTATAGACGAACCAATTTGTTTTAATCCCAAGCTGAAACAGTCACTTTTCATCAAAGACTGGTATCAAAAAGGTGTTCTAGAAATCAGACACATCCTGGATCTAACGGCGACTTTGTTCAATTTAACGTGTTGAAAAATAGATATGAATTAAAAGGAACATACCTAGATTATATACGAATAGTTAAATCAATACCCGATGAATGGAAAAAATCAATAGAAAATGAATCCAAAAATATCGAACATGAGCTCTTTTCTCCAACACTTGGGACTACAAACAGAATGCTATTAAGACAGGTAAAAGGATGCAGATTATTTTACGATATTTTGAATAAAGTAGACGAACCTAATCTAATTAGAGCAAATGAAAAATGGAATTCAATTATCAACATTCACCCGCAAATAAATTGGGATGAAGTGTACAAGAACAATTTTTCTATTACAAAAGAAACAAAACTTAGAGATTTTCAATATAGAATTTTACACAGGACTCTTTGTACAAATGCATTTTTGAACACAATAGGAAAGAGAAATGACAATGCTTGTACATATTGTAAGGAAGAAAAAGAGACTATAGAACATCTATTCCTATTCTGTCCTATCGTTAAAAACTTTTGGAAAGAAGTACAAAAATGGCTGACTGAAACTCTGAGCATTCAATGCACGATATCAAATGATAAGATAATATGTGGGTGGGGGATAGGACAACATTTTCTGAACATGCTAATCCTAATAACTAAAAGATATATATACAATAATAAATTTAAAAACTCTAATTTAAACTTTAAAGCTCTTGTGAACATGCTCCGTCAACAGTATATGAACGAAAAGTTAACATTCCATCGATAACACAGGAGACAAATTCCGTGCGAAATGGTGTTTGGTACAAGATTACTTTATAAAGGAAATCTTATCAGTGTAATAATATAAATTTTGATGATCAATTACAACAGTTTATACTTGCCTAAAAAAACCCGAATGAATTTTATGAACGGGTATGTGTATATGTGTGTTATTGTATATGGTTGTGCTGTGTATTTATTGAAGATCATATTGTATTAATCTGTAACTGTGTACACGTGTCATGTATGTTTAATGTTGATGAATAAAAAAAAAAAAAAAAAAAAAAAAAAAAAACCTTCGTTCAGACAGAGGAGTCGAGCAAAAAAGGCGCCGCGGAAAATGTAGACGTCGTCACACAGGTGAATGCTATCACCGTCGAGGTCACCCAACAACACCCGTTTCAAGGTAGTCCAGCCTTCCGGTGACAAAGAGACGCGCGCTTTGGGTTCAGACGTACACCAACACCTACGTCCGCTATCGATGAGGGCCACTCGTTTGGGGAACAACAATAGGGTGCAGCCAGGTGTAAGAGTCCGGGTAGCAACAGAGTTCGCGTCGGGGTGCAGTAAGTCGTGGACGTCGGGGATAATAGTTTTCAGCGCCTGCCATAATGCCGGACGGAGTATGATATGGGGACCATCACGCTGTTCTAACCGAGGAAAAAAAGAATCATCTCTACCACTTCGCCGGTAGACACCCACTCCCACGAAATCGACTTCGGGCTCTTTTCCCTGTTACAACCGTGTCAATAGAGTCCATCCTGCCAGGGTTAAACATAGCTTCACCTCTCAGGGTTGTTCTTCGATGAGCTGCAGGTGATTGTCATAGACGATCAGGGTGACGTGGGTAGTGAGTTGGAACAACGCAAGCTCTCCATCTGCTCCGTGCGCTCCCATGGTGGTGAATGACAAAACACCGACTAGGGAGGCCTGTATATATCGCTGTGCAGGGGCTTAGTCGCATACCCTGTCAGTGCCTAGTGGACTCACCTATACTCCCCTGCAAAATAAGGGGTTGGGTAATTTTTTTATACTATAATGTACCCCTATGGGATATAATGAACTCCTAGTCCGTAGCCGTACACGTTACAGTTTTTTTATGTGTTCGTGTCTCTCTATCCTAATCCGTACCCGTACACGCTCTGGTTTTATTTTTCCATCTCCCTTCACCCTTCGTGAAAGTCCGTGATCACTCGGTAGTGTCATGTTAAATTAACCCCTAGTCCGTAGCCGTACACGTTATAGTTTTATTTTTTCGTGCCTCTCTATGCTAGTCCGTAACCGTATACGTTATAGTTTTTATTTTCCATGGCCCCACCTTCGTCAAAGTCCCTGATCATTCGGGGTGTAATGTTATAGAGATACGAATTGATTTAACCTGGGAATTTGCCATACCAATTTTGCGCAAAAAGAGAGGATTGTGAGTTGACCCAGGAGGCATCACTCGCGCCTTATTGGGCCAATCAGCGACGCGTATATCAACCATAATGTTATAGAGATACGAATTGATTTAACATGGGAATTTGCTATACCAATTTTGTGCAAAAAGAGAGGATTGTGAGTTGACCCAGGAGGCATCACTCGCGCCTTATTGGGCCAATCAGCGACGCGTATATCAACCATAATGTTATAGAGATACGAATGGATTTAACATGGGAATTTGCTATACCAATTTTGTGCAAAAAGAGAGGATTGTGAGGTGACCCAGGAGGCATCACTCGCGCCTTATTGGGCCAATCAGCGACACGTATATCAACCAATGGCGAGGCCGGAGACAGAACCAATGAACGAAGATCGCCCCGTTTAAACAGCCAATGAAAATCTACTCTATATTCAGTATAAAACCTAGGGACGAGCGGGGGAAAGCTTCATTCAAACCATATTTCTGAAGCTGTGAAGACCGTAATCAAGATGAATAGAGTTGCAAAGATGAGTACGACCATGGGAGCGGGAAGAGAGAAGAGACAGAGGGAGAAACTAGCCAGGAGTGTGAAAGCCTTTTGGCTAGAGGAGATTCAAAGATGGACACGATCGAACACCAATTTTACGCCGTTGTCCTGGGGGGGCGTTGTACTACAGTGTGACGAGAGCCCTCCCAACATTCATGGGGGAAGACTGGATATCGGCACTGAGAGACGCTCTCAACGAATAACATCTCCAGAGAGAACAACAACAGATCCAACAACGCCAGCCGGAATTCGTAAATTTAAACGAATTACCGAGTATACTAAGGGCGACATTCCTGGACGATCTATCATCGGTACCAGATACGGATACTGACGATGAACAACAACAACCTGCCCGGTACTTTTCCGTCAGTTTGGAGTAGACAGGCAAACTCCCCCTGAATAAAACAGGGTAAACAAATTGACCTTAACGGCCCTTTTCAGGGCCACCCCAATCTTACGAAAGGGGAACTTCTAGCGTGGCACATTCAATTAAATTCAGGTCCTACATGGGTGAATCTCCTCTCCTCTATATTCTATGATTACCAATCTCCAACCCCCCAAAAAACTCCCTGCCATCAACGGTCCTTTTCAGGGCCAACCCCTAGCCTTCCAAACACATAAGACCCCTTTTTCAGTCTGTTCAGGGCCAACCCCTAGCCTTCCAAACACAAAAGACCCTTTTCAGTTTTCAGGGTCAACCCCTAGCCTACCGATGCAAAATCTCCTCTCCTCTACCAATCTCCCACACCTCACAACAAAAAACATTTTTTACTCCGGCTTTTTCCGGGACTACTCGGTAGTTCTCAATCTCCTCACCTCTCTGATTACCAATCTCCCACACCTCACAACGAAAAAATTTTTACACTCGGCTTTTTCCGGCACTATTCGGTATATTATTACCGTACATTCATACTAATAGTGTTTTTACCTGGGCGCTGTTAGTAGGAAGTTCCCATTTACTAAGTGTTATTTACCTATTGTTACCTAGGTGTGTGCATGTGCAGGAGTTGGTGTTTTTTTAGTTTTGTGCTTTTAATTAGAAGCTTGCTCTTTCGAATATAATTGGGGGTCCTGATAAGGACCGTTAGGAAGATGTAAGGGGATTACATCGATCGGAACAGGTTTTCTCGCCTCTGGGTACACACGGGACATTTCAGCGCGACGAGTGTACACGCTATGGGGTTGTAAGTGGGCGTAGGCTCTGGTCTTCCTGCATGTCTGTGAATACAGCGAATACATAACGCTTGGTGTCCACATGGAAATATAGCGTTTTTGGCGTAGCGACTACTGCATTGGACACAGGGTAAATACTGTGCCGCTTTCCATGTTGTGTCTCGCTCCAGTCTTCTTATTTCTGTACAGTAGCACTCAAGATATTGCTGCTGTAAAATAGCCATCTGTTCTTTTTCTTGTTCTTTTTTTTCTCTTTCTGTTTCTTGGTCTTCTTCCAACTCATCTTGTAGGAGTTGAGCAATCTGTTCGTAGGGACTAACGTAGGGACTATTGTCCACTCCATCCATGAATTCACCGGTTGCTTCTTGGTCTTGGGCTTGCTCCTGATGTTGTTTGAACACATCTTGTAGGACTCGTTCAAACTGTTCGTGTTGGGGAGTACTATTGGCGGTGACATCTCCATCCGCTGCCTCTTCTTCTTCTACATCCTTATAATGTCACCCTGAAAATTGGAGCGGGTTTATCGAAGAAAAAGTAGGAATATTTTCCTATCACGCTTGCTACGGTAACACAGCACTATACAGTCTGGAAGCGAATGTGAGTACAGCTATGCGTGTCAATGGCTGTGTTACCGTAGCAAGCGTGATAGGACAAAAATTCCTACTTTTCTTTCGATAAACCCGCTCCAATTTTCAGGGTGACATTATAAGGATGCGAGGAACACACCTAAAGTGTTTTTACGGAGGTAAACCGATTTATTTCAAATTTACCGGGTTTTCCACACCACCACTCTCATAACCATACGGGTCTGAAATCGACAAAATCATTAAAAATATAGGGTTAGCCTGCCGCTAGCCTTCTGAATTTTTCAACGATACACGATACGCTCCCAAAGTCCAAGTTGAAATAAGTTTTACACGTCAACTCGCATTTATTGCAAAACGAGACCGGTTTAAAGATGAAAAAGAAACACAAAATTTCAGCGGGCCTGAGCAAGCACAATGTTTCAATGGCAAGATTTCGCTGACGTCCGCGCCCGTATCACAGCGCTATACAGTCTGGAGGCGAATGTGTGTACAGCTATGCGTGTCAATGGCTGTGTTACCGTAGCAAGAGTGATAGGACAAAAATTCCTACTTTTTCTTCGATAAACCCGCTCCAATTTTCAGGGTGACATTATAAGGATGTGAGGAACACACCTAAAGTGTTTTACGGAGGTGAACCGCTTTATTTCAAATTTACCGGGTTTTCCACACCACCACTCCCATAACCATACGGATCTAAAATCGACAAAATCATTAAAAATATAGGGTTAGCCTGCCGCTAGCCTTCTGAATTTTTCAACGATACACGATAAGCTCCCAAAGTTCAAGTTGAAATAAGTTTTACACGTCAACTCGCATTTATTGCAAAATGAGACCGGTTTGAAGATGGAAAAGAAACACAAAATTTCAGCGGGCCTGAGCAAGCACAATGTTTCGATGAAAAGATTTCGCTGACGTCCGCGCGCTCATCCGGGCGCTCTACGGTTAGACTATAAAAAGCGCGCAGTATCATCATAGCGAAACAGCTCAACAATTACCAGTATACGAGTTGTCAGAGCATTTCCATCATAGCTCTCTAGATTTGTATCTAATACCGCTCATGCCGGTGCTAGGGGCCGTGTGGTCATATCATCCAAGTTGCCACATGAACAGGTACAATAAAAGCGTACCTGAGATACAACACATATCACGAATCGTTAGATTCTTGGTATGTGCTTTAGAATAGGTTAACCAGAAAACTATTCTGTGAAGTCATGTGACGCAGTCAGTATGTCGGCACCTCTTCCCACTTCCCTTATATGTGTTGTAAATCCATTCATTCAACTGCATCATGGCTAATCCTACCACACGGACGCTATTCAACACGATGAACCAACAAGATCCTAGAGAACATAGAGAACGGATTCGCCCAAGTGGAGAAGACAACGAACATGTTACAATCATTACGAGCTTGCAGCGTGTTCATGAAGCTCATATTGCTGATCCGTTGAGACGGAGAGGCGCACAACAAGATAGAGAAATAAGGGACGCTATGGGAGAAGAGGATGATGATGAAGCAACAGAGGATGAAGATCTACCAGAGGTGGAGTGGTTAAACTGTAGTAGACCCCCAGCAACTACAGCTTCAATGGCTACCACAACGACGGCTACACTAACGACGGCTACCGCAATGACGGCTACCGCAACAGGAATGACAACACCACCACCTCTAGCAGAGATCGTCCGCCTGAACGAACAGATTGATGAATTAGAAGAGGACAAGTCTAAACTACGTGTACAACTGACTAAGGAACAGCAAAGATCCACCTGTATCGTGTGTCAAGACGAAGAGACGACGTACGCCTTTTTCCCTTGTGGTCACCTGTGCCTATGTGGCGTATGCTTGCTATCCCTAACATGTATAGGGGGGACGTGCCAGTGCGCCGAGACAGAGGAGCTTCATTTGAAGATACGATGCCCCGTGTATCGGACGTGGGTATCAGGCGTGAAAAAAAAAATCCGCCCGTAACAGTGTGATGACGCTGTTCTTTCCCAAGGCCCTTTTTAGGGCCACCTATTTACACCCGAAAGGGGGAAAACTTTCTAACTGAAAGCACAAAAAAACACCAGCTCCCTCACCAATATGAAAACATAAGGTCTTCACCACAGTAGACTCTTAGTGTTGAATTTTTTAATACAATTATCTTTGCAAACAATGAACACTAACACGCATTTTGAATTTCTACTATTTTTATTAACACAGTAGAATGAACATAAGGTCTTCACCACAGTAGACTCTTGGTATTGAATTTTTTAATACAATTATACGCTATCAAGGCGCTTAAATGAACGTAGAATGAACATTGAATGAACATAGAATGAACATAGAATGTAGGAATACGGTGATGTCTGAATGTTCAATGCAACAAGACTTGTGTGAAATGTTCAATATTTATGCAACAAGACTTGTTTGAACTCGTCATCGTCTTTCCGCCCCTGGTGCACGTAGATGAAGGTGGCAATCTGTTTACGTGGAATTCTGGGTGGACAGGCAGCTTCCAATGCCTCGGCAATTTGCACCTCGTTCACGTCCTGTAGTGCCTCAGTGATGAGCGCGTCTGATGGTATACTATTGTCCACACACGTATGCGTGTTGAAGAGCCCGTTCTTGTTCCCACAGCCTGCACATTGCTGGATACGCAAGTGTCCAATGCGGGGTCTGAGATGATCCAGGATTGTGTCGATGTACTTCTTATAAATATACTGAGTCACCTGGTCAGACAGGACTTCATGAATTTCAGCTGTGAGACTCTGCAGCTTCCGCCATGCAGGTATTTTCAGGGTGAAACCCTGAGGTAAAGGAATATGCTTTTGCGTATCTGCCCTCATTTTCCATTTACGAATATGCACGAGGAGCATGTTGTTAAACGTAGAACAGGTGACAAAGATGTCGTCACCCACATAAAATTTCGCTTCGTCGCTCCCCTGGTGGGCAATGACCGCATCGACGGCGTAATAAATGGCCTGTACTCTTATCCAGGTGTCCAACGTCAAGGCGATATGATTAGGTGGTTTGTCGTCCCAGGCCGGTGCGTTAAAATGCACTTCCTCTTCTTTGACACTCACAATTAAATAGGGAGAGAGCTCCCAAGTGTTCGTCTGGGCCGCCTGGTAGGCCTGCTGGATAATGTCATTGATCTCCTGCACAGACATAGGAAGTAGCACCTCTTCTTTCGCTTGCTCAGACACTTGCTGGAGCACTGGCTGAAGCACTTGCTGTGGTATTTCTAAAGGTGTTAGTCGGGGCCGTTTGGTAGGTGGACTGGGTTTGGCAGGTAGACCGGACTCTTGGTGCGTACGTTTGGTAGCTGTACGCTCTTCGGCGATGTCCATGTCCATGACTAAGATATTATCTTCTGAATCCTGGGCTTGAAGTAGATCTGCTATTTCTTCATTTCCCGTCTTCTTCAGCGCCTCCACGAAGGCTTGAAATGCTAAGGGGCCACGGCGCAGTAGATCGTCGATGAGGGCTCTGTTTTGTCGTGAAGTAGTCTTCTGTGCCATGATATCTTCGACACCGGGTTTAAGGATTATGTTTTCCACCATTAGCAGATCACATAGCTCGGCCACATGCTGCATCTCATCAATGAGGCGAACATGGTGCTGTTGAAGCTTAGCTCGGTGGGATGACTCCATGACTGTGGGCTCAGGCTGGTCAGTAGCTGCTATGGTGAGATAGGCTGGTGAAGTTGCACTGGTAAAATGAAAATCTTCTCCACGTCTCATGCTCCAGTGAGGCCCCGGTAAGTAGCTCCTCTCGTCAGAGTGGTTCAGGCTGGTAGGCTGGTAGGCTGGTAGGCTGGTCAGGCAGGCAGGCAGGTAGGTGAGATAGCTCCGTTTGGCAGTCCAATGAATGCACCAAACCACTAAAAATCCCCCCTTTTATACGTTTTTTTCGTGACATTCGGGTGTTTTCGGTATTCTCCGTGTGTCTTTCCGGTATTATCCGGGTCTTTTCGGTCACCTCCGGCACTCTTCGGGGATCACTCCGGGTCTTTTCGGTCACCTCCGGCACTCTCCGGTCACCTCCGGGTCTTTTCGGTCACCTCCGGCACTCTCCGGGAATCATATTCGGGTATTTTCGGTCAACTCCGGCACTCTCCGGTCACCTCCGGCACCTCCGGAACATCTTCACGGACCTCAACGAACTCACCGTGCCTCTTCGGTATTCTCCGTGTCTCTTCGCATACCTCCGTCACATCTCTCGGTACCTCCCGCCACATCTTCACGGACCTCACCGAAAAGACACGGAGGTGAACGACATTGTGGGAAAAAGCCCACAGACAGATCAGTACAAGCTCCCACGGACCTGACCGAAGAAATACGGAAGTGAACGACATTGTGGGGGAAAACCCCAGTACATGCTCCTCTCACCGAAAAGACACGGAGATGAACGACATCCCCATGGACAGGTCAGTACATCTCCTATCATCCTCACAAGTCACGCCCCATTCACCCAAACCGGAAGTGACGTCATACCTGCGCAGAACACTCCTGCGCACACGTCCTCTTGACCTTCCCCATAAACCGGAAGTGACGTCATACCTGCGCAAAAACACATGCGCACTCGTCCAAATTTGACCGGATCGGGCTGCTACCTACTACTACGATGGCAGCAACCGAAATGTGGAGAGTTTCGTAACTAAGGACGCAACTTAATAGTAGGCCAGCCAAGGGATGAAAAAACACTTTTGATGGCATCGCGTGTTAAAAGCAATCATCCATGCTTAATCAACTCTACATGTTGTGGGGATTGAGATGTGACCGGATGACATTCTCGCTTTTGACCTTAAAGGTCATTTTTAGGCCAAATAGGTCACGTGGGTTCAAATCAGGATATATTATCAAACTTTTCGTGAAAGCTTAGTAATTAAAGATTGAAGCTGGCTCAATCTTTAACACTTGATATTTTGTTCAAATGGGCTCATTTTAAAAATATTTGCATAATCACTGGTACAAATTATCATGGGAAAATTCAATATGACGCCCAGTAAATGTCATCCAAAACTTACTTTGAAGTAGTCAAAGTTGCCCATACATATAACTACTAATTGTAACTGTTTAACAAGGCGATTACTAACTGTTAAACAAGGCGAGCTTCCAACTTTATATCTGAACACACTTGGGCCTTTGTGGATCCTTATCCGTCAGATTGGAATCGTGAGAAATTCAAAGTGGCAGCCATATGTAATATATGTAGTTTCGGTATCATTTACTACGCGTATGCACATCTGACAGCAAGGCATTATACGACATCTTTATGGCCACTGAAGTGACACTCCCGAAGTGAACGCCGGCTTCATCTGAGTATGTACATGTACCTGCTAACAGGGTCGGAAATCTGTTCTTTTTACTAGTCCCAAAACCGGAAAAGAGCTCTGGAAAGTACATATCAAGGCATTTGTGTGTAGAATGTGGTATAATGCTTTTTTTTTTACAAAATTTGAACCTGCTGAATCTGAAAATGGCGTATGCCAAGCTGTATTTGTGCATTTGACCTCCAAAATGTCAAAAATATAATGGCCGCCTATTTCACCAGACATCTACTTAATTCGTGATATTGTTGGGATAGAATGGCTGAGACATTTTCTGGGAATTAAAGCAACAAGAAATCTAATAGTCGTGTATTTTCGAGTCGTTGGGGTGAATTGGATATATCCAGTTCATTTTCCAATATGGCTGTCATATACATCCACTAAATATTGTATTTACTGACCCACCAAGAAATATGAGGGTGATTCATACTGCAACATTATTAGCACAGGTGGCAGCACATATAGTTCATTGGACCACACATAAAACCTAAAATAATAAGCTAGGACAGCCTCTAGCTGCTGACATTAAACCTACCAGGCCCGGTGGGAGAGGACACAGCTTCTGGTGTGACCCTTCCTCCATATTAGGAACTTATCCCTTATTTGAATTGCAGTGAACTTCACATAATCCTAGGTGTAACGGTTCACACATGGATTTGAAATGGTGGCCATGAGATGTCCTCAGAAATCTGGTTAATCGTTGATTTAGTCCAATATGGAACATTTTTCCTATCTCAAATAACATGCAATTTTTTTGATCGTAAACATGTACTAATTCGCATATCGGCAACGGCTTTTATGCAGACTTGTTGAAACATATAAGGCCTCTTGCCCCAAGAATTCAAAATTTTACCCCTCCCTTCATCTATCACTCACGACATCTGATTTCATACTGCTAGTTGGTCAACCTTAAAGCGCTTCTGCAATCTTCTACAATATTCACACATTCGTCAGCAGATTTCCTAGAACTGGTACATGGCAGAAAAATTTAGTCATAGTACGGTAGCATCAGGTCTAATAGGTCTAGCGTCGCTTACATCTCAAATGCACGATTTCAAGTTAACAGAACTATGGTATCATCCCTTCTCTTCGATCCATGAATCGAATAGCGCTTGAGTCGGTAATAGGGGATGTGTGGTCGTGCCATTCTGGGCATCCATCCAAAAATGAAGCATGGCTCATGATTGCACACCAGGACAATTCCGTTTCGAAATTTTAATGTTGGTTGGTGTGGACACCTCTGCATTTACAATTAAACAAATGAGTTATTCTCCGTTATAGTAAATTCTTCTGATTCAACAAGAGCTTGTAAGAGTCGCCAAGCATTTGGTGGTACCAGAGGTCACATCGAGGATTGTTTGTTGGCGGTTACCAGACTGACAATTCAATCTGTCTTCAGCTATCAGCTGGTAAACCCGTCGTAAAAGAGTGACTATATGCATCTCTTCATGGCAAACTTCGCTGTATAATGTTGAATTCTATGACCCTGGTTGAAAATTTTGTTTCCTTCAATGATGAAATCATCCAGCAACTACCATATGGAATTGTCTGATCATCAAATTCTGTTTAACTCTTCTGACAAAATTAAGCTAAGGCTTCCTTGGTATGGTTAGGTGACAAGCCAGTTCCTTGATAAGGGGTAATTATCCTGACCATCTGACTGCAAAGAGGGACACCTGGTCAAGGGTAATATTTCTGACCATCTGACTACAAACAGCTAGGGACACCTGGTAAAGGGTAATTATCCTGACCATTGACTACGAACACGGGTACCCATCTCCCTCCATTTTTATGGAATTTCAAAAAGAATATATAAACCACTTTATCTTGCATCTGACTGGTAGACAAGCTACTTGTACAAGAGCAATACCATATATGTTAACAACTGTTTCTGTGTGTAGCTTCCGGCTGGTCACAGCCCGGTCCTGTCCAACAATCATGAGCGCCATCAGATATTCCCTTTGTTGACGGACAGTTTTGTCAGTTGAGCTATAGAACTGATAAGTTTGAAGTTTCGATCATGCGGATGAGGGATTAGAACCAGATCAATGGGGCTCTACACTTACACATAGCAAGGGGATCAGAGGTGGATGTTATATTGAATTTTCACATAATGCTTTGTATCCGTGAATACGCAAATCACCTAATCTTACCAACCATAATGTGGTAAATGTTCTTCCTATACGAAGATACTGGAAAAAATAGTCGACTTATCCGTATTTGACATCTCTTGACCTTCATTACCTAAAAAATGACCCTCAAGGTAAAATATGAGAATGTCATCTGATCACATCTCAATCCCCACACCATGTAGAGTTGATTAAGCTTTTAACAAACGATGCCGCCATCTTTTTGGTTTGGCTCACTAATTTGGGGTCATTGCTCCCCCTAAATGTTTTTCTTGTCCCTCGAGCTAGGGAGCTGAATCTTACCACACTATACTATTGGATCAAGCTCTATGAGAAAATGTTTAAAAAATCCAAGATGGCTACTTGATGACGTCACAGTGACTTCATTTCCAAGACAAGCTTTTTGAGGACGATTTTTCATTTATGTGTTTTCTTCACAAAAACTGCGTGATAACTTAGTAAATAATCATCTGATGTAAAATGAAATAGTTTTTGTCCCCTTTTCCTCGCAGAAAAGCAGAAATTTGAACCAAAAATGACGAAAACAACATTTTTTTCTGATACGCCACATGGCCGCCATTTTGAATTTACCAATGATTTTCTGCTCGAAGCTATGCAAATAGGCTCAACATGACCCCAATATGATAAACTACAAAGCCATGGAATGTCAGCTTCCAATTTTTTGCCGATCTGAAGATAGGGCAGAAAGTTTGGGAAGGGGGCCACAATGCCCCCCCCCCCGCCAAGATCCGGTAGTGTTGAAATGTCCCATAATCCATTGCATCTGTGAATATGCAAATCACCAGTAAGTAAGACCAGAACAAAAATGAAGCAAATTAAAAAAATCAGTCGCAATCACTCTTCCTCTACGAAGATATCGCAAAAAAATAGATGCTTTATCCTTATTTGACCTCTAATGGCCTTTATGACCTCAAAAATGACCTTAACGGTCAAAAGTGAGAATGTCATCCGGTCACATCGTTATCTGCACACCATGTAGAGTTGATTAAGCCTGGATGACAGCTTTTAACACGCGATGCCATCAAAAAGTTTTCTAGCCATCTTTGGGTTGAGTGGCTGGTCTACTATAATGTAAATGACCGACAAAAGGCGAATTTAAGCCAGTGGAATTGCATGAAATATATTTCCGATGCCAGAAAATCCACACATGGCATGTTTCTGGAAGTATTTAGTCTGCACCAAGGTGGATAGAAGCTTTCCATTTAAGGCTTATCACATGGGGATCGGGTATTGAAGTTATAAACTTGTGTCTGCCATATCACCTCGACAACGAGCTTATGGTGCAATTGGGCTGTCAGTTGTGTGTACACTCAGAACGTACAGGAACTTCTGGTGAATTCCTAGTGTTTCTTGGCTGAGCAGTCACAGACGCGAGATGATTCGAAATCGGCGCCGACGTATGTCGACGCAACCTGTAACCATCTCGGTCATCTATACGCGGTAAGACTGATATGAATGGCGAAGTGTACGCAAATGATGTCGACGAGAACAAACCGCTTCCCGACGTTGGTCCGCCGTGTGCATGTTGTATGGGCTGCAGATATGCAATTTAACAGTTAGCTAAGATTCATAGCGTCTCCCTTCCCTCACCGCTATGCCGACGACAAATACATTTCCCTGGTGGTAATTCGAACATCTCCATGGCGCACTTATTATTACCTTTGCGCCCTATTGGACCTTCATTAACTTGAGAAAAAGGGCCGCCATGGTCCGTGTAACCTTGCACAATTCAATTTTCGTTTTTTTGTTTTTGGTTTCTCAAAATCAAAAATTGAAATTTGACCGTCAATTTTCAATTTTCGTTTTTCGTTTTCGGTTTCTTAAAATCAAAAATTGAAATTTGACATTCAATTTTCAATTTTCGTTTTTCGTTTTACTTCCCGCAAAAATGAAAATCAAATATTGAAAATTGCCTCGACTTGTCCGTTTTTCGTTTTTTGATTTTAATTTTGACTCGTTAATGTTAACTGCGCACGCGCAAGGCTTATGATGTCACTTTCGGTCCGCGGAGTAGTATGGAAAGCGCAAATCGGATTGTTTAGGCAGGTATGGAAAAAAACAGTAGGGGGAAAGATGTGGGAGTTTCACTACACTATAGATCCCTGGAGCCAGGCATTCGAGCTAGAATATAATGGGCCAACTGCGCATGTGTAGAAGCGACTAGGCAATCGTTCAGCAGGTGTGAAGCATTATATGGAGAACAACGGGGCTGATACACAGGAGTTTCATTAAAGTAGGGTAGTATAATAAATACGTGGGTACTCTAATCATAACCCCCAAAGGAACTTCCCGCGTCGATGCGTTGACGCGTTTGACACCCACACTTAAAGCGTTGAAGCGTTTTTGACGCTGAACGTTGACGGGCATCTGAACGCTCCAACGATCCAGGTCCCAAAAAAGAGAATGAAGATTGGACCTGAAGCGTTGAAGCATTCAGGCGTCTGACATCAAACGTGGCGATTGTGTGCTTGTTTGAAATGGTGGCTTACGGGCCGCTTGCCATGTACGCATTTCGCGGTCCGTCACCACGATGCTTACTCTTATTGATATTACATCTTTGTTGGTATCTTTATAAATACTATATTTCAAATCAATAGCAAATAGCGGTTGTCTGCATGAATGCTGTTCGCTTTTGTAGCGCTCTAAACATCTATTTTTAGAAATGAGAGAATCTAAGAGTGCGTTCTGATTGGCTCAGGCCTCAATGCCAATAACCATTGAGAACAACGGGATGCCACATATCCAGACCTGTCTGGTGCATCTTCACAAGTCCAGGTAAATCGTGAATCCCCACACAGGGTTTACCTGGACATTTTTGGTGATTCGAGTGAGTTCTTGAGTCGTTGCCTCAATCTCAAACATTTCATCCCCCGAGGTTATTTTGAATTAGCATGTCGGTATCCCAAGCCGGCGGTTTTTGCCTTGAATCTCGATGTCGATTTCAGCCTGACATCAAAGTTATGCCAGCGATGTCACATCTCAAACCGTCCAGCTAGTGGATTGGAGTAATGAGCTAGCTGAACCTGTTCAATAATTGGTTTGATTTAGACGATACCCCTTGATCTTTTTTTTTATCCAGAACTACCGTGTGCAACTAACCAATGCAATCTATAGATACCCTAACAAATCGATCAATACACTGGCCCCCGAGGATGGCCTGGTGGGCCACATGCCTCTCACGCTCCACACCTCTTATACGACACGATTTGCGTTTTCTATTCTACTCGTCGTACCGGAAGCGACATGATAACCCGTCCACATGCGAACTTAACATTGATACGTCAAAGTTAAAATCAAAAAACGAAAAACGGACAAGTCGAGGCAATTTTCAATATTTGATTTTCATTTTTGCGTGAAGCAAAACGAAAAACGAAAATTGAAAAATTACTGTCAAATATCAATTTCCGTTTTTTGTTTTTTGATCCAAGAATCAAAAATTGAAAATTGACGGTCAAATTTCAATTTTTGATTTTCAGAACACAAAAACAAAAAACGAAAATTGAAAATTGACGTTCAAATTTCAATTTTTGATTTTGAGATTACAGAAACAAAAAACGAAAATTGAAAATTGGCGGTCAAATTTCAATTTTTGATTTTGGGAAACCAAAAACGAACATGAAGCTGCGCTATCGAAACCCCTCGGCTCTGAACCCCAGCTATTATAATGTAAGGGTGTCTCTACCAATTGATTGGCTTGTGGGAAGAAATATTTACCCCTGGTATTGTAAGTGTACTTTCTTTGAAAAAAAAGAAAAGTTTTCCTCCCCTTAAATTAATTTGTTTCTGGAATAAATTGAAAGAGCTGTATCGATGTCTCACCAAAACAACAGTACACATGGCTTGATAAATACAGTACATGTATACTAAATGGCACATGTATGTCATTTTCAAAACAGATTTGCAAGCATTCTTTGCATTGTCTAAGAAAATAAATCAATAAATCAGTCATCCAATCAATAAATAAATGTGATAGTATACTAACATGATATAGAAAGAATATGCAAACTTAACATAGGAATTAGTGGATTTTGTTAGACAAGGGGCATACTTTCTGACACGACTCATTTTTGATAGGCATCTAGTGTCATTTTCAAAACAGATTTGCAGGCATTCTTCGCATTGTGTAAGAGAATAAATCAATAAATCAGTCATCCAATCAATAAATAAATGTGATAGTATACAAACATGATATAGAAATTATATGCAAACTTAACATAGGAATTAGTGGATTTTATTAGACAAGGGGCATAACTCTGCAAAATACTTTCTGACACGACTCATTTTCGATAGGCATCTAGTTCAGGTCAAGAGAAACAACTGTATCACGTTAGGATGTTGTATTTGGAACGGTTCTGAAATTATCACAATAAATCATAAATGGATTTTTATTTGTAAAAAGGTGCATAACTCTGCAAAATATTGTCCGAGATGACTCATTTTCGATAGGCTTCTGATTTACGTGAAGATAAATAGATGTAACAAGTTTGGTTGCCATGCATGAAACGGTTCTGTAGATATCGCGGTAACGGATTTTATTAGACAAGGGGCATAACTCTGCAAAATACTTTCTAACACGACTCATTTTCCATAGGCATCTAGTTCAGGTCAAGAGAAACAACTGTATCACGTTAGGATGTTGTATATGGAACAGTTCTGAAATTATCACAATAACAAATCATAAATGGATTTTTATTTGTAAAAAGGGGCATAACTCTGCAAAATATTGTCCGAGATGACTCATTTTCGATAGGCTTCTGATTTACGTGAAGATAAATAGATGTAACAAGTTTGGTTGCCAGGCATGAAACGGTTCTGTAGATATCGCGGTAACGGACGGACGGACGTACGTACGTACGGACAGCCGTACATGATGACGACAATACCCCTAGGCCAAAGTTGGCCGAGGGGTAAAAACGAAAATTGAACTGTGCAAGGTTACACGGACCCGCCATGAATAAAAATACCATAATCGATGTTGTGATCATCATCCCCTGTATACACGGGGTCTATTATGACGGAAACGCCCATCTTCTTGACCCTCGATTTCAGGTGATTTTGAGGCTCCATAGGGATAATTTTAACGTCTGTAATTAATTTTTGACCGACGAATGGCCATGTAGTCTGTCATTTCTGTATTTTTATTCATGGCGGCCCATTTTCTCAAGTTAATGAAGGTCCAGTAGGGCGCAAAGGTAATAATGAGTGCGCCATGGAGATGTTCGAGTTACCACCAGGGAAATGTATTTGTCGTCGGCATAGCGGTGAGGGAAGGGAGACGCTATGAATCTTAGCTAGTCAACAGTGCGCCACAATGATATGCATGTCTAGATATGCATAATTAATACCATCAAAATGTAGTTAGGCCTACAACCAAGAAATGAACTTACCTCATGATATGGTTTTTAAATTACTGAGTGTAGAACTTTCCGCACAGTTATGGGGTCTTGATCTATATCTGATCATCACAGATAGGATCACATATATGTACGTGTTCTCAGCTGGAAGACAAGTCTGGGCAGAATTCATGCTGACGATGATACGTTCACGGACGATTCACTACATTGCACCACCCACACTTCTCAACAAAAGTCAACAATACCCTGATTATCGCCTAACGGGAATAAGCTTGCAACTCTTTTCCATAGAAAGAATCGCCTAAATTCAACTGTCATTTTATTTGAGTTAATGTCTCCCGAGAGCACCGAAGACCGTCACGCATGACTGACATTGCTTAGGACGCTAAGAGTTGACAAACACGGTAAAGAAAAAGTTAAAACACTTTGTTGAACGGTTCATGTGCTATACTAATTCGACGCTGTGAGGATTTGCCGAACGAAAGTAGAGCACATGGTACGACACAGAGACGATACGGTCATTACACGCAAAAATTAATACTCCGATCCAACCACAACTTTATATACAATCTCTGGTCCTACAATTTATATGAAATATAATACTTAACGCTATCTGGCCTGGGGTTTTGGGGGCCTGGCCTGGGGGGGGGGGGCGAAAAGGGGTCCCTAATTATTCTTACCCCTTCAGCTAGGGGGATGAAACTTATTGCACTATAACCTTGGGTCAAGCTTTACCAGAAAATGTAAAAAATCCAAGATGGCCGCGTTGATGACGTCACAGTGACGTCATTTTTAAAAACGGCATTTTTTTGGTCGATTTTTCGGTCGGATTTTTCGAATTTTTTATTTGTGCAATTTCTCCCTAAAAACTGCATGATAAATTAGTAAATAAGTAAATATTAATGTAATTTGAAATAAAATAGTTTTTGCCCACTTTTCATCGCGGAAAAGCAGAAATTTTGATGAAATATGACAAAAACATCACTTTCCTCATACCCCACTTGGACGCCATCTTGAATTTACCCATGCTCCTCTGCTCGGGGGTTATGCAAATGGGCTCAAAATGACCCCAATGTTATGATAGACTATGAAATCAAGGAGTTTCAGCACTCCATTTTTGTCGTTCCGGAGATAGCGGGTCATTTTGCCCCCCCCCCCCCCCTCGCAACCCAGGCCAGGTAGGGTTAGGCAAATTATTTTCGCGAGCCACTGTACGAGTTGAATTTTACTAATGAGGATTGATACCGTGACTGGCTTGGTTAGTTTCCAAACAGAGTTTTGAATGAAAATATAGATTGTAGGGTGGGGCAGGATTAGACTAACTCGAGTTAACTGGCACAGCCGGACAGCTATCTTTAATCGACCTCCAATCCGCTCAGACGTTGGAGGTTGAATTTCGTCGCTGGAGGGAGAATACCTTTGAGCTCACAGCCGAAACAAACACTGCCCGACACATTCAAATTCAGAAAATTCTGAGGGATGAAAGATAGGAAATTGTATACTAAAGGCAACTTGAAATTGAATGTCATCATTAGGACGAGTCCGGCTTAACGCGAACATCCTTTTTATGAATCATATTAATACACTCACCGAGGTTATACGGAGTCGTCAAAATCTTAAAGTTTTATGTTAGTAAGCGTTCTGTTAACCACTGAAAAGATGTGTCATCAGTAGTAGGACTGGACGACATTTAAAAATGGGATTAAGGGGTTAACCACATACTTTTATGTGACACTCACTTAACCCATCTTTTAGACTGAAGGACTGCTCCAGGCTATCGACGACTGCTAAAGTGAATCCATCAGTTATAAGACAGCAGTCTTTTGTTCTTCTCAGACTAATTAATGGTAGCCAGCAAAAAATACATCAAACAGACAAAATACGGAAAACTGCAATTTCAGAACAAAGCCTTTGAGGAGCTCGATGTTTTGTCTTCTCCAAATGGTCTGTTATATATGAAGACTAACAACAGGAACATACATTGAAACCTGTGAATACCGATACCTGGGTAAACTGACCAGCCTCGAAATATCGACATTATCCACGGCCCCAATACTTAAATGTATACCTTGATAAACTGTCTATTTCAATAAATTATTTCTATCGAATATTCCAAGATTCATATGGACATGTATCATGAACTGAAATGTCATAAAAGTGATAACCTTCAGTCCTCTCATATTGTTAATGTTAGTGAAAGTATATCCTTCAGTCCTTTCATATTGTTAATATTAGTGAAAGTATATCATTCAGTCCTCTCATATTGTTAATGTTAGTGAAAGTATATCCTTCAGTCCTTTCATATTGTTAATGTTAGTGAAAGTATATCATTCAGTCCTCTCATATTGTTAATGTTAGTGAAACTATCCTTCAGTCCTCTCATATTGTTAATGTTAGTGAAAGTATATCCTTCAGTCCTCTCATATTGTTAATGTTAGGGAAAGTATCCTTCAGTCCTCTCATATTGTTAGTGATAGTGAAAGTATACCATTCAGTCCTCTCATATTGTTAGTGATAGTGAAAGTATATCATTCAGTCCTCTCATATTGTTAGTGATAGTGAAAGTATATCCTTCAGTCCTCTCATATTGTTAGTGATAGTGAAAGTATATCATTCAGTCCTCTCATATTGTTAGTGATAGTGAAAGTATATCATTCAGTCCTCTCATATTGTTAGTGATAGTGAAAGTATATCCTTCAGTCCTCTCATATTGTTAGTGATAGTGAAAGTATACCCTTCAGTCCTCTCATATTGTTAGTGATAGTGAAAGTATACCATTCAGTCCTCTCATATTGTTAGTGATAGTGAAAGTATACCCTTCAGTCCTCTCATATTGTTAGTGATAGTGAAAGTATATCATTCAGTCCTCTCATATTGTTAGTGATAGTGAAAGTATACCCTTCAGTCCTCCCATATTGTTAGTGATAGTGAAAGTATATCATTCAGTCCTCTCATATTGTTAGTGACAGTGAAAGTATACGCTTCAGTCCTCTCATATTGTTAATGATAGTGAAAGTGTATACTTCAGTCCTCTCATATTGTTAGTGATAGTGAAAGTATATCATTCAGTCCTCTCATATTGTTAGTGACAGTGAAAGTATACGCTTCAGTCCTCTCATATTGTTAGTGATAGTGAAAGTATATCATTCAGTCCTCTCATATTGTTAGTGATAGTGAAAGTATATCCTTCAGTCCTCTCATATTGTTAGTGATAGTGAAAGTATATCATTCAGTCCTCTCATATTGTTAGTGATAGTGAAAGTATATACTTCAGTCCTCTCATATTGTTAGTGATAGTGAAAGTATACCCTTCAGTCCTCTCATATTGTTAGTGATAGTGAAAGTATATACTTCAGTCCTCATATTGTTAGTGATAATGAAAGTATACCCTTCAGTCCTCTCATATTGTTAGTGATAGTGAAAGTATATCCTTCAGTCCTCATATTGTTAGTGATAGTGAAAGTGTACCCTTCAGTCCTCTCATATTGTTAGTGATAGTGAAAGTATATCCTTCAGTCCTCTCATATTGTTAGTGATAGTGAAAGTATATCCTTCAGTCCTCTCATATTGTTAGTGATAGTGAAAGTATACCCTTCAGTCCTCCCATATTGTTAGTGATAGTGAAAGTATATCATTCAGTCCTCTCATATTTTTAGTGATAGTGAAAGTTTATCCTTCAGTTCTCCCATATTGTTAATGTTAGTGAAAGTATATCATTCAGTCCTCTCATATTGTTACTGTTAGTGAAAGTATATCCTTCAGTCCTCCCATATTGTTACTGTTAGTGAAAGTATATCATTCAGTCCTCTCATATTGTTAGTGATAGTGAAAGTATACCCTTCAGTCCTCCCATATTGTTAGTGATAGTGAAAGTATATCATTCAGTCCTCTCATATTGTTAGTGATAGTGAAAGTTTATCCTTCAGTTCTCCCATATTGTTAATGTTAATGAAAGTATATCATTCAGTCCTCTCATATTGTTACTGTTAGTGAAAGTATATCATTCAGTCCTCCCATATTGTTACTGTTAGTGAAAGTATATCATTCAGTCCTCTCATATTGTTAGTGATAGTGAAAGTATACCCTTCAGTCCTCCCATATTGTTACTGTTAGTGAAAGTATATCATTCAGTCCTCTCATATTGTTAGAGATAGTGAAAGTATACCCTTCAGTTCTCCCATATTGTTAATGATAGTGAAAGTATATCATTCATTCCTCTCATATTGTTAGTGATAGTGAAAGTATACCCTTCAGTCCTCTCATATTGTTAGTGATAGTGAAAGTATATCATTCAGTCCTCTCATATTGTTAGTGATAGTGAAAGTATACCCTTCAGTCCTCTCATATTGTTAGTGATAGTGAAAGTATATCATTCAGTCCTCTCATATTGTTAGAGATAGTGAAAGTATACCCTTCAGTCCTCCCATATTGTTAGTGATAGTGAAAGTTTATCCTTCAGTTCTCCCATATTGTTAATGATAGTGAAAGTATATCATTCAGTCCTCATATTGTTAGTGATAGTGAAAGTATACGCTTCAGTCCTCTCATATTGTTAGTGATAGTGAAAGTATATCCTTCAGTCCTCTCATATTGTTAGTGATAGTGAAAGTATATCATTCAGTCCTCTCACATTGTTAGTGATAGTGAAAGTTTATCCTTCAGTTCTCCCATATTGTTAATGTTAGTGAAAGTATATCATTCAGTCCTCTCATATTGTTACTGTTAGTGAAAGTATATCCCTCAGTCCTCCCATATTGTTACTGTTAGTGAAAGTATATCCTTCAGTCCTCTCATATTGTTAACGTTAGTGAAAGTATCCTTCAGTTCTCTCATTTTGTTAATGCTAGTGAAAGTATATACTTCAGTCCTCTCATATTGTCAATGCAAGATAAAATATCTTTCAGACCTCTCATATTGTTAATATATAGTCCAGTCAGTATGGGAAAAAATTGTGCCTTTTTTTCATAGAAGCATGGAATTTTGCACAGAGGTACATCGTGGCCTGGGAGCATTTCTAGATATAGAGCCACATCGAACTTTGCCGTTGCTCTATGTAAGTCACAACGGGCATTATTCAAAATATTATCATATTAGCATCTAGAATCCTGTAATGTTTTATCTATTTGGCAAAACTTTTTTTGGTCATTTGTCAGAATATTGATAGAAAGTCCCATATCAATGTTAAACAAGACATATGACCACGACGGATTGGATTGGAAGATGGCCGCCATATGAAGCCGATTCCAGTTAATAATTCAATAACAGCACAATATATGTGCATTATTCCTGTCGATGCATTGCTATTTTCAGGGTTCAGCACGACGATTATTTCACAATCGCGTAATACCGACCATCTTGGATTTTCAAGATGGCCGCCATTTCAGCTTTATTTTAGTTCATATCTATATATCTATTCCAATAACCACGAGCAAACTTCGAGGTTAAGATTGCTTCACTATAGATTTGCGTATTTCGGGGAAGACAATACCGGCTATCTCGAATTGGGTTTCCAATTGACGATCACAGGAATATTTTGTCCAAATCTTATTAGCCAACGAAGTTATAAACTTGATTTGGAATAAAAACTCTGGATTGTCGATAAACACAAGTTCCTCATCTTTGACTACACTGCCTGCTAGTACCAGATTATGCTCATAACATCAACATTTCCCATCCACATTATTACTGAATTATAATTATGCCGTAGGGGGCTCTGTACGTAGTCGATAGTCTTCACGAATCTTCAAATTGTCAAAAGTACAATTTCTCATCAGGGATAGGCGTCTGTGCCTTCAGTAAACACTTACTGTATAAGATAATAGAAGTATTGTGAATACATAATATACACTCTCACCTCTCGATACAATATTACAAACTGCATATAGTAGTCCATCTATACCATCTTGAAGAATCGGCTATATGCCTATCCACATCGTGTGGTTATATCTTAGGCTCTCGCGTACCCTGGAATAAAAGAGACACAAGAGTACTTCAGATGGAACGATCGAATGCTAATATCAATTCACATGACCTCACATAAAATACACACCCGAGGGCATAATACAAATGATAGTATCTTTCATTCCTCTCATATTGTTAATGTTAGTTAAAGTATCCCTCAGTCTTCTCATATTATTGATGCAAGTGAAAGTATATCCTCATTTCTCACAAATTGTTAATGTTAGTGAAAGTATATCCGTCAGTCCTCTCAGATTGTTGATGCAAGTGAAAGTATCTTCAGTACTCTTATATTGTTAATGTTAGTGAAAGTATCCTCCAGTCCTCTCAGATTGTTGATGCAAGTGAAAGTATCCTTCAGTTCCCTCATATTGTTAATGTTAGTGAAAGTATCCTTCAGTCCTCTCATATTGTTAATGTTAGTGGAAGTATGCTTCAGTCAACTCATATTGTTAATGTTATTGAAAGAATCCTTCAGTCCTCTCATATTGTTAATGTTAGTGAAAGTATATCCTTCAGTCCTCTCAGATTGTTGATGCAAGTGAAAGTATCTTCAGTACTCTTATATTGTTAATGTTAGTGAAAGTATCCTCCAGTCCTCTCAGATTGTTGATGCAAGTGAAAGTATCCTTCAGTTCCCTCATATTGTTAATGTTAGTGAAAGTATCCTCCAGTCCTCTCAGATTGTTGATGCAAGTGAAAGTATCCTTCAGTCCTCTCATATTGTTAATGTTAGTGGAAGTATGCTTCAGTCAACTCATATTGTTAATGTTATTGAAAGAATCCTTCAGTCCTCTCATATTGTTAATGTTAGTGAATGCATCATTCAGTCCTCTCAGATTGTTGATGCAACTGAAAGTATCCTTCAGTCCTCTCATATTGTTAATGTTAGTGAAAGTATACTTCAGTCCTCTCATATTGTTAATGTTAATGAAAGTATCCTCCAGTCCTCTCAGATTGTTGATGCAAGTGAAAGTATCCTTCAGTCCTCTCATATTGTTAACGTTAATGAAAGTATCCTTCAGTCCTCTCATTTTGTTAATGTTAGTGAAAGTATCCTTCAGTCCTCTCATATTGTTAATGTTAGTGAAAGTATCCGTCGGTCCTCTCCTATTGTTAATGTTAGTGAAAGTATCCTTCCGTCCTCTCATATTGTTGATGCAAATGAAAGTATCCTTCAGTCCTCTAATATTGTTAATGTTAGTGAAAGTATACTTCAGACCTCTCATATTGTTAATGTTAATGAAAGTATCCTTCAGTCCTCTCATATTGTTAATGTTAGTGAATGTATCCTTCAGTTCCTTCAGTTCCCTCATATTGTTATGTTAGTGAAAGTATCCTTCAGTCCTCTCATATTGTTAATGTTAGTGGAAGTATGCTTCAGTCAACTCATGTTGTTAATGTTATTGAAAGAATCCTTCAGTCCTCTCATATTGTTAATGTTAGTGAATGCATCCTTCAGTCCTCTCAGATTGTTGATGCAAATGAAAGTATCCTTCAGTCCTCTCATATTGTTAATGTTAGTGAAAGTATACTTCAGTCCTCTCATATTGTTAATGTTAATGAAAGTATCCTTCAGTCCTCTCATATTGTTAATGTTAGTGAATGTATCCTTCAGTCCTCTCATATTTTTAATGTCAGTGAAAGTATCCTTCAGTCCTCTCATTTTGTTAATGTTAGTGAAAGTATCTTCCAGTCCTCTCATATTGTTAATGTTAGTGAAAGTATCCTTCGGTCCTCTCCTATTGTTAATGTTAGTGAAAGTATCCTTCAGTCCTCTCATATTGTTAACGTTAATGAAAGTATCCTTCAGTCCTCTCATATTGTTAATTTTAGTGAAAGTATCCCTCAGTCCTCTCATATTGTTAGTGCAAGATAAAATATCCTCCTGTCCTCTCATATTATTAATTGATATTTAATTTTATGTAATAAATCAAATTTAAATTGAGCCTAACGTAATGTATACGGTATGTTCGGCCTACTTTAAATTTTAATTATTTCATATTACAGTTTATAGCGTAACCGGGATACGTGTGATCCCTGCTACTTCAGTGTTGATATACGGACATACAGACCACAGAGTGACTGACTGACTGACGCACAGTTTTACTGATTATATATCGATAGTATTAAGTAGATCAGGTATGAACAGTTAATTAATTATAGAAAATCTGTCCACAGGTGTAGGGTCAACTGCGTGCTATTGTCAATTCTACAAAAGGACGAATAGACCGATCGCGTTATTCGGCCCTTTTTAACGTATTAATAACCACTCCTTTAATGTCAGGATACTATATCCTCTGGTTGAAGACAGGACTTCGGAAGAAGTCAGGAGTACATGAGATAAGTTATAAACTTAAGTTTCCATCCATGATAACAATTACAGTTGACGAGGTCATGCAGCGGTGTGCATAGCCTGATACTATACTGGTGACGTTAAAACCAAGCACAGGTACGTGCTCGTTTCAGGAATAATGAGGTAAGGATCTTTGATTATTTTCCCCCTTATAATTCCCTCCTTCCTAAATTAGCTCAAGTGAGTTTGGGATGACGACCGGTAGAATAAGAAATATTTACTGATGCATGGGTTATCGGACTAACTATGAACAATGGAGTGAGTGAGTGAGTGAGTGAGCGAGTAGGATTTAGCGTTGTTTTCAACAAGTAACAAGTTTTCCGTGGTATCATGACGGTGCCTACATGAGCCAGGACAAGAGTGGACACTAATCATCCAAGTCAGTACAGCTCCCGGTCACCCGTTCAATGGAGCAGACGATAACATTAAAATGTCAGCGTATAGTTGCTAATACCATACCCCGAATATAGTGCTGCTCATACTTTGAACCTCTACGAGTTATACGTTTTGACATTTTATATTTATATTGAGATATGCTATCCATGGATCCGACTGAGTATCAGTAGATCGCACTATAACAGGCTACGCCGGTGAGACGGTGAAGGTGTTTCTTTAGCCCATGATAATTCTTTAGTCCAGGATAATTCTTTAGTCCAGGATAATTCTTTAGCCCAGGATACTTCTTTAGCCCAGGATAATTCTTTAGTCCAGGATAATTCTTTAGTCCAGGATAATTCTTTAGCCCAGCCCAGGATAATTCTTTAGTCCAGGATAATTCTTTAGTCCAGGATAATTCTTTAGCCCAGCCCAGGATAATTCTTTAGTTCAGGATAATCCTTCAGCCCAAGATAATTCTTTAGCCCAGGATAATCCATCCTCCCATTGTCAGGTTGTGTAAGCGGGATACAAACTCTCAACCTCCAGATAACGAATTGAGCGCTCTAATGACTGAGCGAAAGAGAAGTTCTCGCTAGCTACCATCTGACACTATCGATGAACGATTGTCTCCCTTTACTAATGTATACAATCTGAGGTAATGGGAATGACATGCCCATTACACCAAGTCAATTCTTCGAAGTGGGGACGCAGAATTTGGCTTGGTGCAATGAAGATAGGGAATGGATTATCCGGTCAAGCGTGGCATGGCATGGCATGTGTCGTTCTTAATTCAGCGCCTAGTGCGCTGGTGTTGTATTTTAATCACCGATGATAAGTAAGCTATCTATAATATGTACCAGTCTATCTATTTATCAATCAGATATTCAATCATTCTACGCCATTTGGAGGCTAAATGCGCATTAGTGGTCAATTTGAAAAAAAAGAGAGAAGGCATATCCCGTATTTTTCATATCTGCAGATATCTGTACGCTCTCAGAATAAAAGGTGTCACAGTGACATCAATTGGTTTTCGGCGACGACACGTTCTGAAACAACTCTCTGTTCTAATTAAGGTTTCTATGTTCTAAATTTTTTTAGTGTTTAAATCCAGCTATCTCGTGACCTTGGTAGTTCATTATCTTGTTACTAGACAACACAGGCTCGCATACAGATAACTTCCCACACGACCTTCATTCATGTTAGGATTTAGAACGCACAACATTACCACAACCAGCCATTTACAGAGATAAAATATAAACTCGCAAGGATGCCTATGTTCAACCCTACCTGGCCCTGGTTACCTATATGTTGCATGACCCCCGTCCGAGCAGAGGATCGTGGATAAATTCAAAATGGCGGCCATGTGGGGTACCAGAAAAATGATGTCTTCATCAGTTTTCTTCAAAAAATTTGCTTTTCTGCGTGAAACAATGGGTAAAAGTTATTTTATTCCATATCAGATTATTATTTACTAATTTATCATGCAATTTTGCGAAGAAAAAAAGAAAATAAAAAATTTGAACATTCTGACCGAAAAATCGCCCCACAAAATGCTCTTTCTGAAAATGACGTAACTGTGACGTCATCATGGCGGCCATCTTGGATTTTTTTTACATTTTCTTGTACAACTTGACCCAAAGATATAGTGTGGTAAGTTTCAGCCCTCAAGCCTTAGCGATAGCGAAAATATATAGGGGATGGGAGGGGCGGGGGGGGGGCATTTCTCCCCCCACCCAACCAGACTGCCGTACACCCCAAATCGCCAAGGCCAGATAAGATTAAATACAGTTGCTATTTGGAGTAGGGCCCTATCCAAAGTCTTGACGGAAATCCCAGATCTTCAACACCATGTTATACTTTTAAAGGGGAACTCCAACGGCCTAGGGTCACTTTTGGGATAAGAACGTACTCACAATTCTGAATAAGATGGCGTAAATCAACCAAAGGATTGCTAAGATACTGGAGTTTGAAGTATAAATATGATATTCAGGAAATTTATGCAAATTGGGTTTTGTGATGTCACCAAGTTAACTCGTGATAATGAACTAAATTTACGTTGTTAGGTTGGTCACAGTTCTAGAAGTATAATCTCTTTCAAAGTTATAATATTAATTATTTGTAGCAATGTACAAACTCTTTGACCTTGCCTTTTGAAAAAATCCAATTATTCTTAGAAATACGGTTACCATAGCAACCAGTTACGAAAGGCTTTATTTTGAAAATTTTGCTGGTAAAATTTTCATTACTGAATATGCAGTAAGAGCATTCATATTCCTTAAAAATCACTTTAACTATTTGAGTTCCTGAAATAAAGCACTTGGTTACCGGTTGCTATAGTAACCATATTTTTGAAACTATCAAGTGACAAAACTAATATCCAATAACCTGTGAATACAATGTTAATGGAATTATATTCTATGCATCAATCAAAGCTCATTTTCATACCAAATTTGTACCAGACCCAAAAATCTTTGAAGTACAATATCTCAGCAGTCAGTTGGAATATTTTCATGAAACAGAATCTAAAAAATTCGGATAAAGTATAACAACATATCTCTCCCCAGTAGTTTCAATATTCCATTCAGCTCCCCTTTGAAACTTAAAACTACAATTGACTCTGTATATCTGTAGAACTATTATTTTGACAGTTAGAATTCTGATCATCTTTTAAACTTCCCATTAGTAGATAGAAAGTAGCGGCTCTGGCTCAGTCATTGTCCAACCACGAGTTCCGGATGCGTACAAATCGTTGCATCGTTTGATTTTGCAACCGTGGATTATCACTAAGTCGAACTTATTTCGCGTGCATCCGAAATGCGGCTCCCACGTGTACATATAGCACACATCGATGTGTCTCGGCTGGGCGCATCGCGTTGTAAACTATAAAAGTATGGATAATGTTATAGAGCGCGTTTCTGTGAGAATTCTCATACGTTGTATAGATAAAATCTCAGTATTTTATTGACCAATACTCAAGTTTTGAGATCGTGAAAACGGTGAAACTGTCAATATACGAAGTGACAAATAGCTGTCTCACGTGACCTATAGTAGCGCCAGACTGCTTAGAAAGTGATGAAAAAACTGTCCTGTTGGTCACAATTATAAAACTAGTACGCTAAATTAAGTTTATCAACAAAGAGATATACACACTGGTCCACATCCAGTACATTTTGTTTTACATTAGTTGCCTTTTCTGGACGCGGATTCTCATTTGAAGTACATGTATATCAGAAATTTGTTTTGAAGTGACAATAGCCCACTTGCACATTATTGGCAGAACAAACAAGCTGATCAGCTACTGCTTCGTACATTTTCACTTTGTCCCGTCCTTTAACCTGGGAGATTATTTACAAAGTGTCATTATGATTAGAATAATGTATAATTTAACAAATATTCATGAAAATATGCCGGCTGTCCTCAGTTCAAAAATTCTCCTACGTTACAAGATAGGACAAAGTGAAAATATATGAACCAGTAGCTGATTAGCTGAAGTCACGGGTCCCTGCACAGGCAGGCCTGTGTTGTTTTATCACAAACGAGTGTCTTATTTAAACAACCCTATCCTGTGTTGGAATTAACCATTTCACTCATGAGTGTGTTAAATTAATATTGTGTTAAATCAACAGAAGTTACTTTTCAATCAAAGTCTCCTTAAATTTGCCTATTGCCATCTTCATAAATAAGTTGATTTTTTCGCTCACACTATCACGCCACCAGCGCTATTCAAAAGAATTATAAATATAGATACGAAACGTCATCGGCCTCAAATTCATTTGAATTTCGCAATCTACCGCATAATTGGTGGTTCTTTGTTGCCCTTTGCCACCCCTGCCGAGAGAAAACGTCAGTCAGTCTTGGGTATGAACTGATTGGCTAGTTTGTAGATGAAATTTACACCTCGGATTTGAATGCTTTCGGTGGTTCGGTCTATCAGCGCCAATTCGAAGTTGAGCGGAGAAGTCGACTTGTCTATGAAGATACCTATTACAAGCAGAGTACATTATCCATTGTTTCCTGCTTATATTTTGCAGGCTAAACTATCGTCACGTTGTATTGGCGGTGGTAACTTTTGGACTGATATTTCTGATAAACTTCCGAAGCTTGATTTTTGCCTCAGATTCCAGCCAAGTTACAGTCCCTCAGACGAGGAATGTCAGGAAGGCCTGGAAGAGAAATAGACATCAGCAAAATGTAGTGAGCAGAGATAAGAAGTTTCGAGGAATCAATCAAACTACTACAAACTTTCCCAGTCCTGGGTCCATTGAAGCCAACTCAACCAGCGGAACAATTGAAGGGCTCCATGAGTCGAATATTGAACTGTTCAACGGAAGTTGCGCAGAGCGACGTCATGTGATATATGTCAGAATTCCGAAGACCGGAAGTAGCACGATGACATTCTTAATGTGGCGATTTGGATTGAGCAGAAATTTGACATTTCTATTGCCAAAGCAAGGATACGGGGGTACTCAATCTCGATTGGTTCCTCAAAGGTTTTATTTGCCCCGATTTGGAAAGTTCTGTGACATTATGGCAGCTCACGTTTTATACAACTACCAGAATTACAAGCCATATTTCAGAGCGGATACGGTATATTTGTCTCTACTCCGGGAACCGCTGAACCAGTTATATTCAACGATATACTATCTTGACTCGCTATCAAAGAGTATTCCTGGTGCAAACAAAGTATCTTCGTATTTACTGAATCCCAGAGCCTACGAATCTTACAATGGAAGGTCATATACGCACAACCCTTTGGCAACATACTTTGGCCTTCAAACGAGACATTTTTTAAACAAAAATAGGATTTTAAATCTGATTTCTGAAATTCAAAACAGATTTAGTCTAATTCTCATACTCGAGCGACTGAACGAATCGCTCGTCATGCTGAAGCGGACATTGTGCTGGTCTACTAAAGATATACTTTATATAAGCAGAAACATCAACAAGAGGAAACCGAAATTGAAGTTCACGGAAAAAGATATTTCAAAGCTGAAGAGATGGTCCACGGCTGATTATGCAATTTATGAACATTTTTATAACAAATTGCAAGGGTTGATTGACGAAGAAGGGCACAGTTTTCAAACTGAGGTAGAATGTTTCGAAGGGGCTCTTAAGAGGACGAAGGACTTCTGTCAACAGAATAAGACGTCAAACGGTCGACTCAAATTTGAGGCGACGCCATTTTCGGAGGAATTTGTGATCTCGTCTGGAGACTGCCGTCAAATGACGTTGCCAGGAGTTCAAATGTTAAAGGAGATAAGAGAGGAGCAAAGAAAATCAAATTTTTGCGATTAGTATTAAATATATATAAATATATAAATATATTTCTCACATCACAGCGGCCAAAAGCAATGTGATACACCCATGTGATACAAAACCTGTATCACATCTTTACAGTTTGCTAACTATATTTTTGGTTATTTTTCAACATTATTTTGATATGAGAAATAAATTATAACACTCGTGGTCATTTATCTGATTTTTATCACACTCGTTTGATAAAACCCATATGAAACTCGCTAAAGCTCGTTTCATATGGGTTTTATCAAACTCGTGTGATAAAAATCAGATAAATGACCACTCGTAGTGATAATCTATATATATAATTGATTTGGTGGAACAATGGAGAGAAATAGTAGACGTTTGACAACACACAAATTGAATCGAAATCATAATAAATTTGAAGTTCCGTCCAGATTCAAATATACGCAAGGACCCTAGTATGATAATTTTGGCTTTCTAATATCGCTGGAAATTGTTGAGCGCTCCTGGCTTCTATTATCGTATGATAACTAAGTTTTGTTCTTGACCGTTGGAGGCGCTTTATCTGGGTTAGCCAATCATCGTGTCCCGATGCCTTAGATATTTGAGCCTGATTACTTTACATGACCGATGTTACGTCATATCCACATTTCCACAGCAAGTAAGTTGGTTGCTGTCGTGAACAAACGTAGCCGGAAGCCATTCGTTAAAAAGATTGTATTGGACGTCGAGCGTTGGGCAAGAGGTCGCCATCTTAATCATGTTAGGGAGAACTGCCTTTCCAAAACGGAGGATAACAGGTAGTTTTTGCCCAACAAATATCAATATCGAACAAGGAGGAGGGAGGGAGGGAATTTGGCTTAATGTCACACTCAAGTTTGTTTCACTCATATGGTGACAGTCAGTTTGGTTGGTGGAGGAAGCCGGAGTACCTGGAGAGAACCACCGCCCTTCGGCAAGTAACTGATAAACTTTCACACATGGACCAACTGGGCTCTATCGAACAAGGAGACATCCGCTAAAGGCGACCATGGACATATATATACATATCGGCTGGTATTAAAAAAATCAAATAGTCGTCTTGTCTAATTTGCATAATAATAGACGACATGTTCTGTTATCTATTCGATATTTGACTGCACACTTTCATTGGAAAATCACGACATGTAGCTGTTTCTAGGCTAAGCCGCCTAAAGATGTTGGGGTGTTATGATGAAGAAATCAAGAGATATAAAGCAATTTTTCACCTCCGCCTTAAAGAGGTAGTTCTCTCTAAGCTGTTAATGTTAGTCTAAAGCAGCAGGGTAACAAAGTAGCTTACGTAACGTAGGGCGGACACTGATACAAGGTACGTGTCCTCATACCTGAGTAATGTGCTGTCATAGCTACGCGTAGCCTTATGATGTTAGGTTATAGTAACGCTATATTGAAGCACTATATAGTCTATTAATGTATCTAGATTTTGATGAGATCGTTCAGTATGTGAACAAATGCAAGTAATATCACCTTCCATCTCGGTACTTGTAGTAAACCTTTAACTAGCAAAAATGTTATGAACAGTATTATAGGCCTTCTTTTCTTTCAAAGTGTCGTATTCAACATTTTTTTACCCCCGAAAAAGACGGGGAGAAACACCAATTAAAACTGAATTTGTTATTAAATATGAATGCAAAATAATTCCATTTGGTCGCTGTACTACCCCAGTAGCGCGAATGCCTGCTAGCTCCGATGATGTAGTACTCTATGGGCATACAACTGAGGATCATATACGCGGGAATCTACGCCAAAGTTGACGCAAAATGAATGGCATACCAGGGAGAAAAAATTGAGCTATATGACATCCTATTTCTACATATCGTGTTGTAGTCAAGAGGGTTTTTAGGTGCGGTTCGTTAACGTTGATGAAGAAAGAAGGTTGAAGACTGTAGTACGGGTTAAGGGTTACTATATTAACGATTAAGAGATAACACAAATTACCAAGAACTGGCCGCTCCACATGTGTGGTACAACAAATTCCGTAAATGTCTCCTAATCATATTTATGTATTGTTACACAATACACGACACACTGACAATGAAGGTGCAAATCACAGTTGGATACTAACATGGAGTCAAGATATAATTAATATAAATAAAAAAAACAAGCTTCAGATTCGACATTCACTAGCCAGCCGTCATCCATGAAGAACTTCCAAATCCATAATCGAAAGACCAAATTCGTAAGACATCAGTAGCACCAAACTCCAATCAGGCACTATATAAAATATGGGTAAGAATTTCCTGGGGAGTATTGTCCCTTCTCATATCATCTTCTATCACACCTGAGGACGGACACTTATCGCTAATGTAGAGAAAAAATACCCTGGCTGGAGAAGATAGGAGCCTGACACTTTTAGCCACCGAACATTCATAGCCTCCACACCAAGATATCATGATGATATCATGATGTTCCTGTCATCCAATCCGTATCACTGATCTTTTTTCAAAATGAATTTCCGAGCCGTTTTCTTGAGCATTGTTTCTCGGTCACGCTTTGATTGTAAGTCTTAATATAAACATCATGAAGATCTAGAATTACTGGATGTTCATGCGGTCCGTAGAGCCGGACTAACCCTGGGGGAGAGAGAAATAAGCGAACAAGGGGTTGAGTTTCATAAATTTTATTGTCCCCGATGTTGCTGGGGGAACCGCTTCGGGCATATTTACAAGACGTAACACTCAACAATGACATCAGTCTCTTAATGGCATTGTTGATATTGTATGATGAGAATTCATCCTTGTGGTAAATCAGAAGTATCGTCACCTATCTCCGTCATCTTCTCGCTTTTTTTTTCAGTGTCCAATGAAAACTTTCGTTCATCATCAGTCTTTTTGCTCTTAAGACTAGATTCATACCAAATAAGAATGCAACCTCGTTACTCGCCAGAGTCGATTTCCGCCAATCCGGGGTACACTTGGGGCACCATTGAACAGCTGTTTTCTACGAAAGCCGAGAAGGGACTTCTGACTTCCGACTTCAGATTTCTGACTTCCGACTTCCGACTTTCGACTTCCGACTTTCAGACTTTCGACTTTCGACTTTCAGATTTCTGACTTTCGACTTCCGACTTCCGACTTTCGACTTTCAGACTTTCGACTTTCAGATTTCTGACTTTCGACTTCCGACTTCCGACTTTCGACTTTCAGACTTTCGACTTTCAGATTTCTGACTTTCGACTTCCGACTTCCGACTTTCGACTTTCGACTTTCGACTTCTGACTTCTGACTTTCGACTTTCAGATTTCTGACTTCTGACTTCCGACTTTCGACTTTCGACTTTCGACTTCTGACTTCTGACTTTCGACTTTCAGATTTCTGACTTCTGACTTCCGACTTTCGACTTTCGACTTTCGACTTCTGACTTCTGACTTCCGACTTTCGACTTTCGACTTTCAGATTTCTGACTTCCGACTTCCGACTTCCGACTTCCGACTTTCGACTTCCGATTTCTGACTTCTGACTTCCGACTTCCGACTTTCGACTTTCGACTTTCAGATTTCTGACTTCCGACTTTCGACTTTCGACTTTCGACTTCTGACTTCTGACTTCCGACTTTCGACTTTCGACTTCAGACTTCTGACTTCCGACTTCAGATTTCTGACTTCCGACTTCCGACTTCAGACTTCAGATTTCTGACTTCTGACTTCTGACTTCAGATTTCTGACTTCCGACTTCCGATTTCCGACTTCCGACTTTCGACTTTCGACTTCCGACTTCAGATTTCTGACTTCTGACTTCAGATTTCTGACTTCCGACTTCCGACTTCCGACTTCCGACTTTCGACTTCCGACTTCAGATTTCTGACTTCTGACTTTCGACTTTCAGATTTCTGACTTTCGACTTTCGACTTTCGACTTCCGACTTCCGACTTCAGATTTCTGACTTCTGACTTCTGACTTCAGATTTCCGACTTCCGACTTCCGATTTCCGACTTCCGACTTTCGACTTTCGACTTCCGACTTCAGATTTCTGACTTCTGACTTTCGACTTTCAGATTTCTGACTTTCGACTTTCGACTTCAGACTTCAGACTTCTGACTTCCGACTTCCGACTTCAGACTTCAGATTTCTGACTTCCGACTTCCGACTTCCGACTTCAGATTTCTGACTTCCGACTTCCGATTTCCGATTTCCGACTTTCGACTTTCGACTTTAGACTTTAGACTTCAGACTTCTGACTTCCGACTTCAGATTTCTGACTTCCGACTTCCGACTTCAGACTTCAGATTTCTGACTTCTGACTTCTGACTTCAGATTTCTGACTTCCGACTTCCGACTTCCGATTTCCGACTTCTGACTTCCGACTTCCGATTTCCGACTTCTGACTTCCGACTTCCGACTTCCGACTTCCGACTTTCGACTTTCGACTTTCGACTTTCGACTTTAGACTTCCGACTTCCAATTTCCGACTTCCGACTTCCGACTTTCGACTTTCGACTTCCGACTTCAGATTTCTGACTTCTGACTTTCGACTTTCAGATTTCTGACTTTCGACTTTCGACTTCAGACTTCAGACTTCTGACTTCCGACTTCCGACTTCAGATTTCTGACTTCCGACTTCCGACTTCCGACTTCAGATTTCTGACTTCCGACTTCCGATTTCCGACTTTCGACTTTCGACTTTCAGATTTCTGACTTTCGACTTTCGACTTCAGACTTCAGACTTCTGACTTCCGACTTCCGACTTCAGATTTCTGACTTCCGACTTCCGACTTCCGACTTCAGATTTCTGACTTCCGACTTCCGATTTCCGACTTTCGACTTTCGACTTTCAGATTTCTGACTTTCGACTTCCGACTTCAGACTTCAGACTTCTGACTTCCGACTTCCGACTTCAGATTTCTGACTTCCGACTTCCGACTTCCGACTTCAGATTTCTGACTTCCGACTTCCGATTTCCGACTTTCGACTTTCGACTTTCAGATTTCTGACTTTCGACTTTCGACTTCAGACTTCAGACTTCTGACTTCCGACTTCCGACTTCAGATTTCTGACTTCCGACTTCCGACTTCCGACTTCAGATTTCTGACTTCCGACTTCCGATTTCCGACTTTCGACTTTCGACTTTCAGATTTCTGACTTTCGACTTTCGACTTCAGACTTCAGACTTCTGACTTCCGACTTCCGACTTCAGATTTCTGACTTCCGACTTCCGACTTCCGACTTCAGATTTCTGACTTCCGACTTCCGATTTCCGACTTTCGACTTTCGACTTCCGACTTCCGACTTTCGACTTCCGACTTCCGACTTTCGACTTCAGATTTCCGAATTTCCGACCTTCGACTTCCGACTTCCGACTTCCGACTTTCGACTTCAGATTTCCGACTTTCGACTTTCGACTTCCGACTTCCGACTTCAGATTTCCGACTTTCGACTTCCGACTTTCGACTTTCGACTTCCGACTTCAGATTTCCGACTTTCGACTTTCGACTTTCGACTTCCGACTTCCGACTTTCGACTTCAGATTTCTGACTTCTGACTTCCGACTTCCGACTTCCGACTTCCGGACTTCTGACACTTCCGACTTCCGGACTTCTGACTTCCGACTTCCGACTTCTGGACTTCCGACTTCCGACTTCCGACTTCCGACTTCTGGACTTCCGACTTCCGACTTCCGACTTCTGGACTTCCGACTTCCGACTTCCGACTTCAGATTTCCGACTTTCGACTTTCGACTTTCGACTTTCGACTTCCGACTTCTGGACTTCCGACTTCCGACTTCCGACTTCCGACTTCTGGACTTCCGACTTCCGACTTCCGACTTCTGGACTTCCGACTTCCGACTTCCGACTTCTGGACTTCCGACTTCCGACTTCTGGACTTCCGACTTCCGACTTCCGACTTCAGATTTCCGAATCCCCGACTTTTCGACTTCCGACTTCCGACTTCCGACTTAATTCTGACTTCCTTGTTGACTCGACTTCTAGGGGACTTTGACTCGACTTCCGACTCTGACCCTCAGAGATTCCGACTTCTTCACGATTTCGACTTTCTCTGACTTCCGACTTCCAGACTCAGATTTCACTCTCTACCCTCGACTTCCCGGACTTCATTTCCTTCTGAATTTGAGATCGACTTTCGACTTCTCGACCTCTGGACTTCTGGAGATCTCCGACTTCACTCCGACTTCTGGAATCTCCGACTTCCGGGACTTCCGACCGGACTCTGACTTCCGACTTCCGACTTCAGATTTCCGACTTTTTCGACTTTCGACACTGACTTCCGACTTCAGATTTCTGACTTTCGACTTTCGACTTTCGACTTTCGACTTCCGACTTCCGACTTCAGATTTCCGACTTTCGACTTTCGACTTTCGACTTCCGACTTCCGACTTCAGATTTCTGACTTTCGACTTTCGACTTTCGACTTTCGACTTCCGACTTCCGATTTCTGACTTCCGACTTTCGACTTTCGACTTTCGACTTTCGACTTCCGACTTCCGACTTCCGACTTCAGATTTCTGACTTCCGACTTCAGAATTTTGTACATCCATTCACCCCTTGCAACTTTACCTTTACATACATGATAATAATACCTATATTTCCGTCTGTGACTTTGTGCTTTGATCTTTCTGATTACTAGTATCGGCAATTTAAAAGGGAACCCCAATGTTCTAGGTTCAGTTTTAGGCCACGGTTACAGAGACATTGCGTTTGAAGTTTAAATCTGCTATTGATGGAATTTATTGCAAATGATATTTGGTGATGTCACGAAATACTCAAGATAATGAGCTAGATTATACTGGAATTGTCATAAATCTATTATAAGTCTAATCTCATTATTTGTAATATTGCTTATTTATAGCATCATGAAAACTAGTTCTAAAAAGTTCTAAGCATTTATAGAAATACGGTTCTCATATCAACAGGTTACAAAGGGCTTTATTTTGAAATTGCATGGGTTATGATATCTTATTAAAGAATATGGAGTAACAAAGGTCTATGCGTTTCATATTTATTAACAATTCATTTCAACTAACACACCTCCTTAAACAAGTTCATGGACTTCAAAGATATCAGAATCCTAAATATCCTTATTTGTCTATCTAATTAACTCACCAATACCTCATTTGCATATCAAATTTTTACCAGTTCCAGAAAGTTTCTCATCAACCGGGGGAAATATTTACAAGCAAAAAAAAATGAAATTTGAGAACAATGGGGGCAATTTCAGAAATATATGGCAACAAAATATCTCCCCCACAGAAGTTTTAATTTTCCATTTAAGTTTCCCTTTAAGTGATCAAAATTATGAAGAGTTTTGGAGAAGGGAGGGGAGAGAATTAAAATGCCTTGATACAAACAATATTTATATTATTTGTTAATTATATTTGGAAGTAATGGTATGATCTTATGATATGATTTGGCTTGGGCTTGACAAAATTAGGTTTAGTTATTTTGTGTGTCCTAGGAAAGCAGAAAATCGTAAATAATATTTGAATAATCGATAAATATAATGACATCTCCTTGTCGCATTGATGCGTAACTTATCATACTATATTATTCGATAATGCTTTACATTACCTTACCACATTTTTAAAAAATATTTTCGGAGTGTGGGGGGGGGGGAAATGCCCCCCGCCCCCTGGACAGATCCCAAAAAGCACAGGCCAGATAGGGTTAACCCAGAATATATTTTAATGGATAATGACTGGTATATTTTCGACCTGAAGTTGTCAAAATTATCATAAATGTAAGATTATTAGTCCTGTATTGGGATATTTGATCCATTCATATTATCATATTTACATCAGTTATCAATACATGAAAAACCCGCTCCATGTTATAAACATAAGGGAGGGATCATGAGAACGAACCGGAGATCACACGGGGGTCCACGTGCTGTGCACCTTTCGCCGCCACTGGGACAAGACAACATTGTCCAACGATTAATGTGGAAAGGGCGCATTAAATGTGATTATTCGTAAGGTATCAAATTGTGCAATTATATTATGTAAATGAGGCGCCTTTAACTTTTGACATAGGGCATTTCTATTTACATTAGAAATCGCATTTTAATAATCAGAACATAGCTCAAGATAAACTTCAATGATTATCTGATTATTATAAGTACATGCAAGCAGGTTTTTAAGTAGAATATGCCATAATAATGATACTGTGTTATTCCATGCTTCATAATTTACATGTGTAAGATGTAATGCATTATAAAAGAAAAAAAATCCTAAGTCTGAAGTCGGAAGTCAGAAGTCGGAAGTCAGAAGTCAGAAGTCAGAAGTCAGAAGTCAGAAGTCGGAAGTCAGAAGTCGGAAGTCAGAAGTCAGAAGTCCCCTCTCGGCTTTCGTACTCATGTGTTATTTTTCGTGTTACACTTCTCATTCTGGAAGTTTTCCACATTTGGCGTGGATTTTTCGCTGTGTGTGTCGGTCTTTCTTATGGGGCTACCTCCCACAAAGTCTGATGGACATGTGGGAGGTGGTGGCGCGTAGCCCCATTTCGTGGCTGATATATAGACATTATTTACTAAACACAGTTTACTAAAGTCTAAACACAGTTCTCTAATTTATAGTACGGTACACATTCTTTACCTTCGCGGTTCGTTTGTTTGTACACCGCATTATCACGAGTATAAACCGTCACACAGTGGCCTAAGATCTACGCCATTCAATGTGTTTGTCTTATTCTCTTTACTTAGTGTACTCCTTTTATTTATTCATCAGGGCTAGAACATAATTGTATGTAATAAATCAAATTTAAGTTGGGCGTAACGTAATGCATACGATATGTTCAGCCTATTTTAAATTTTAATTATTTCATATTACAGTTTATAGCGTAACCGGGATACGTGTGATCTCTGCTTCTCCAGTGTTGATATACAGACATATAGACCACAGAGTGACTGACTGACGCACAGTTTTACTGATTACACATCAAACAGCATCTTATCGATAGTTTTAAGTAGATCAGGTATGAACAGTTAATTAATTATAGAAAATCTGTCCACAGGTGTAGGGTCAACTGCGTGCTGTTGTCAGTTCTACAAAAGGACGAATAGGCCGATGATGTTATTCGACCGTTTTTACGGATTAATAACGACTCCTTTAATGGCAGGATACTATATCCTCTGGTTGAAGACAGGGACTTTGGAAGAAGTCAGGAGTACATGAGATAAGTTATAAACTCAAGACCCCATCCATGATAACAGTTACAGTTGACGAGGTCATGCGGCGGTGTGCGTAGTCTGATACTATTCTGGTGACGTTAAAACCTAGCACAGGTACGTGCTCGTTTCAGGAATAATGAGGTAAGGATCTTTGATTATTTTTCCCCTTATAATTCCCTCCTTCCTAAATTAGCTCAAGTGAGTTTGAGATGACGACCGGTAGTATAAGAAATATTGACTGATGCATGGGTTATCGGACTAACTACGAACAATGGAGTGAGTGAGTGAGTAGGATTTAACGTTGTTTTCAACAAGTTTTCCGTGGTATCATGACGGTGCCTACATGAGCCAGGACAAGAGTGTCCACAGTGGACACTAATCATCCAAGTCAGTACAGCTCCCGGTCACCCGTTCAATGGAGCAGACGATAACAGTAAAATGTCAGCGTACAGTTGCTAATACCATACCCCGAATATGGTGCTGCTCATACTTTGAGCCTCTACGAGTTATACGTTTTGACATTTTATATTTATATTGACATATGCTATCCATGGATCCGACTGAATATCAGTAGATCGCACTACAACAGGCTACGCCGGTGAGAGGGTGAAGGTGTTTCTTTAGCCCATGATAATTCTTTAATCCAGGATAATTCTTTAGCCCAGGATAATTCTTTAGTCCAGGATAATTCTTTAGCCCAGCCCAGGATAATTCTTTAGTCCAGGATAATTCTTTAGTCCAGGATAATCCTTTAGCCCAGCCCAGGATAATTCTTTAGTCCAGGATAATTCTTTAGCCCAGGATAATTCTTTAGCCCAGGATAATCCATCCTCCCATTGTCAGGTTGTGTAAGCGGGATACAAACTCTCAACCTCCAGATAACGAATTGAGCGCTCTAATGACTGAGCGAAAGGGAAGTTCTCGCTAGCTACCATCTGACACTGTCGATGAACGATTGTCTCCCTTTACAGATGTATATAATCACGATAATCTGATGTCATGAGAATGAAATCTTCATTACACCAAGCCAATTATTCGAAGTGAGGACGTAGAATTTGGCTTGGTGCAATGAAGATAGAGAATGAGGATTATCCGGACAAGCGTGGCATGGCATGGCACGTGTCGTTCTTAATTCAGCGCCTAGTGCGCTGGTGTTGTATTTTAATCACCGATGATAAATAAGCTATGTGTACCTGTCTATCTATCTATCAATCAGATATTCAATCATTCTAGGTCATTTGGAGGCTAAATTTGAAGAAAAAAAAGGCATATCCCGTATTTTTCATATCCGCAAATATCTGTACACTCTCAGAATAAAAGGTGTCACAGTGACATCAATTGGTTTTCGGCGACGACACGTTCTGAAACAACTCTCTGTTCTAATTAAGGTTTCTATGTTCTAAATTTCTTTAGTGTTTAAATCCAGCTATCTCGTGACCTTGGTAGCTCATTATCTTGTTACTAGACAACACAGGCTCGCATACAGATAACTTCCCACACGACCTTCATTCATGTTAGGATTTAGAACGCACTACATTACCACAACCAGCCATTTACAGAGATAAAATATAAACTCGCATGGATGCCTATGTTCAACCCTACCTGGCCCTGGTTACCTATATGTTCATAAAAATGATGTCTTCATCAGTTTTCTTCAAAAAAATTGCTTTTCTGTGTGAAACAATGGGTAAAACCTATTTTATTCCACATCAGATTATTATTTACTAATTTATCATGCAATTTTTGCGCAGAAAATAAAAAAATTCGAAAATTCTGACCGAAAAATCGCCCCCAAAAATGCTCTTTTTGAAAATGACGTAACTCGTGATAATGAACTAAATTTACGTTGTTAGGTTGGTCACAGTTCTAGAAGAATAATCTCTTTCAAAGTTATAATATTAATTATTTGTAGCATTGTACAAACGATTTGACCTTGCCTTTTGAAAAAATCCAATTATTCTTAGAAATACGGTTACCATAGCAACCAGTTACAAAGGGCTTTATTTTGAAAATTTTGCTGGTAAAATATTAATTACTGAATATGCAGTAAGAGCAGTCTATGCTAGTCATATTCATTAAAAATCACTTTAACTATTTGAGTTCCTGAAATAAAGCACTTGGTTACCGGTTGCTATAGTAACCATATTTCTGAAACTATTGGTAATCAAGTGACAAAAGTAATATCCAATGACCTGTGAATAGAATGTTAATGGAATTATATCCTATGCATCAATCAAAGCTCATTTTCATACCAAATGTGTACCAGACCCGAAAATCTTTGAAGTACAATATCTCAGCAGCCAGTTGGAATATTTTCATGAAACAGAATATAAAAAATTCGGATAAAATATCTCTCCCCAGTAGTTTCAATTTTCCATTCAGCTCCCCTTTGAAACTTAAAACTACAATTGACTCTGTATATCTGTAGAACTATTATTTTGGCAGTTAGAATTCTGATCATCTTTTAAACTTCCCATTAGTAGATAGAAAGTAGCGGCTCTGGCTCAGACATTGTCCAACCACCAGTTCCGGATGCGTACAAGTCGTTGTCGACTTGTTGCTAGTGACCTATATAGTCCGGTGGCTTAAGGCCAGATTTTCACTTTATCGTGACAGAGTGGAATAAAGCACCAAATTTGGCACACGTGTCGTCAGAGACACCGAGAACAATATCAGAAGGGGTGCCCCCGATTTTGAGGCCCAGGAGGCAATATGTGGCCCATTAGGGGCCCGGGGTCATTTTGGGCCTATAAATGGCAATTTTTAAGATCAGATTTTCACTTTATCGTGAAAGGGTGGAATAAAGCACCAAATTTAGCACACGTCTCGTCAGAGACACCGAGAACAATATCAGAAGGGGTGCACCCGATTACGAGGCCCAGGAGGAAATATGTGGCCCATTAGGGGCCCGGGGTCATTTTGGGCGTATGAATGGCAATTTTTATCCCAACGATTTTCAAGACATCATATATTCGCCATCCTCTGGGGTAAGAGTCTGAAAATTTTCACACTAATAGTGTTGGCAAAGGTCTAGCTAGAAATACAAAATAATCCAAGATGGCCGCCATAATGTCGTTACAGCTACGTCAGAACCAAAAAATGATCATTTTTTGACGAATTTTCGATCCGAAATTTTGAATTATTTTTTAATATTGTTTTCTTGGTGTTAGGTATACAGTGAATATTAGAAAATAATCATATATAACTGACTCAGATGGCACGGTAGACCCTGACTGACCTTTGCCAAACTGGGTGAAGTTGGACCAGATCCTTATTTATGCAATAAATTCGTTGGGGCTACCGTACAATGTAACGCGTGACTGGACAATGCATACCTACCAAGTGAAATGTGTCATACTAATATAGCGTTAGACTTCCATCAACACATTTTTGAATGTTATTCGGGATTCCTGCTGCTGAAGATGAAGTGGCGGCACCAATGCGAAAACTATGGCCTATTAAAGAGGATCAATGCCGATTAGAGAGATTCCATTTTCCACATGAGCTGAGAAATAGGCAGATGAAACGGGCGCATCCTCTGCAAATTGGAACAGGGGCCCGTCCTCGGATGTGAAATATGTCACCGAAAATAAGCACGGATTGCTTGAACTGGACAATATCTAATATTATCAGTATAAACAAATGAACTGGTTTATGGGATATGTTGTGTTTGAAGTTGCGGATAATAATGTGCATGCCTTGTAACGGGTCAGATTGATCGGAGAAAGAGACATCGTTGTATCAAAGAACATTGCTATTGCTGTCTTGTTTTGAACGAACTGTCAATTCACTAACGCGTAAACGCGGGTTATAGCATCAAATATCTTATGGAGGATATCCTTAGTTATGGGCAGTCTGGTATACGGCCGTGTAATTTTGACATGCCCGCAAGTAGCATTTTGGCAAGGAATAACTGAGTAGGATTGTGTACTTCGGACAAATTGTACACATAACTGATAGCCGACACGAATGTATAAGCTGTGGAGGATGCATACTTGTGGAAATGCAAGAATGCTTTGAAGGAAACCCAACTGTGCCGATGAGATGAAGAATATCTTACTGGCACGCTGACCAGTGTTATTGGGGAAATCTCTATATACTTGTCATGCGCGCGCTTGTATACTTTCAAGGCAGATTCTGCAAGGGACGCCGTCAGATGAACTCTGCTTCAAAGACTCAGCAACAGACAGGGTATTGGGTGCGACGAGCGATTGAGCCAAGGGGCTAGAGACAGGGCTTCCTGAAATTGTAACCGCGAGAGTTTGTCAAGAATAAGATTGTTCAGAAGGCAGGCAACTTCTAACTGACGCATTAATTTCATCAGCAATGAAAGAGTGGTGATTGTTTATTTCAACCAAGGTCATACTATAACAAAGAAATAGAACGTTATGATTTGCCAGTTTATGGCCCCAAATTTCCACGGCAAGCACTTCTTGACCGTGGAATGTAAGTGTGCAAGATGTGCTGATCATTCTTGGTCTGTCCACGAGGATCCAAAAACAGCTGCCAAACCCAAGGTACCAGCAGCGTCGGAAAGAGTTTGATCTGGTTTGATCACATCAGAGGATACCCAATTTGGAGAAAGAAAATTACTTTTCCGTTGAAAAGACTCCAGGAATACAAGCCAGGTATTAACATAGGCTCTAGCTTCATTCAAGCGAATGTGATGGTGAGCCTGTGATACAACCTTTGTTAAAGTCTATCAGGCAGCGGAGAAATGCCCTGCCGGGCACGACGGCTTTACAGGTAAAATTGTGCGAGCCAATGAGAGATTGCAGTTCCACAAGAGTTATCTTTTTGCGGCGCGAGAATTCACCCAGCATGATTTTCAGTTTATGAAGTTTGTCTTCTGGAAATGGTGCTTTCATAGTTTTGGAGTCCAGTTGAATCCCATGCATAACCATAGTAGTTGATGGGTAGTAAGTCTTAGCATGTTTGATTGGAATGCCCAAATACTCACACAAGTACGTGAAAGTGTTGAGACCTATAGATCAGTGGCTGGCGTCATTTGCATCGACGAACATGAAGTCGTCCAGTATGTGGATCACCTCTGATATGCCGAATTTTGTACCCATAACCGATTGCAAAGAATGACTTGAGCTCTTTAATATCTTACAGGACGTAGAGCATCCCATCGAGAGGCACCGATCATAAAAATACTTGTCGTCCCCGGTAAACCCCAATAAGTGGTGAATCGCTGGCTCGATAGGTATGATGCGGAAGGCATCATGTAAACAGATTTTTTAATAGACAAGGCAGATTTTCCAGGAAAATATAAATCGTTATCATCCTAAAGATATTAGGGGGGATTTGGTTTAATGTCACACTCAAGGTTATTTCACTCATATGGTGACAGCCAGTTTTAATGATGGAAGAAGTTGGGATACGGGAAGAGAACCACCTCCGGCTCGTCTGCATGTAACTGGCAAACTTTCACACATGCAACAGCGAGGCTCGAATCCGTGCCGGTTTGGCGGTGTGAGGTTTGCGATCACCAGCGATGCGCATTAGACAACTCGGTCACCAAGAGCCCCCAAAAATATTAGGTTCCTTTCTGAGGACTAAGACTAATGGAGTGCAAACCTTATTGTCAAAAGGAGTTGCGAAGGGAACAGCAATTTGACCTTTCGACAACTCTTTGTCTAATTTAGCTTCTATGATAACAGGGTTTTGCATAGCAGATGAACGATCACACGAGACAGTGAAAGCATATCTTCTCGAGTGCCAAATATCGAAACTGTTTGTGAAACTTGAAACAAGCAAATCTTCCTCAGGGTAGTTACTTAGCACAGTTTTAGCCTGATTCCAACCGGTGTTGGAAGAGTAACTCCCTTTGCCGCTGGATTTACACATGCTAATTTACATGTAAGGAGCCGGAAAAAATCCAATTGGCAACATTTGATGTAGTTCACAATCGTGGCATGTACGATAACCTGAAGTTTCATCCTTCGAAACATTTGTTTTTACTACCGATAATCAGCATTGAGGATGGGGCGCTGGTGGCCATGTTGGATATCTATAGAATTGAAAATAGCCAATAACCTTCATGCGTGCTTGATCGAGTCAATCATAACAGAGCTACATGTACATAAACCTCTCAATGAAGCCTTTATAAATATATATGATATACATTAGCATGTATACAAACACACATACATGTGTATAGCAATAATACCATTATTGGTGACGCTCTGGCGGCCATATTGGATATACAACGGGAAATAAAGTTTCCAATTATCGTTATTATTTTCTTCTTGAGTCAGTCAGGCTCGTAGAAAACCAATCTCGTGTAAAAAGGCGATTCGAAGCTGTCAAACAGTCGCCAACAGGAGGCTACTGTATGTATTATGGCGGCCATATTGGATTTATGCAAATTAAGGGCCTTCCACCTCCTGCAGAAATGGGCACCCCTTCTGAGATCATTCCTTATGCCCAAATGAGCCTCTGTGCAAAATATGGTGCTTTATTCCAGTCAGTCACGATCTTGACCGTAAGCCACCGGACTAATATCAGTCTGTGTTGGAGAGAGCAAGTTTGATTCTGCAACCGGAGATTATCACTATTGAAAAAAGTCGAACTTATTTCGCGTGCATCCCAAATGCGGCTCCCACGTGTACATATAGCACACATCGATGTGTCTCGGCTGGGCGCATCGCGTTGTAAACTATAACAGTATGGATAATGATATAGAGCGCGTTTCTGTGAGAATTCTCATACGTTCTATAGATAAAATCTCAGTATTTTATAGACCAATACTCAAGTTTTGAGATCGTGAAAACGGTAAAACTGTCAATATACGAAGTGACAAATAGCTGGCTCACGTGACCTATGGTAGCGCAAGACTGCTTAGAAAGTGACGAAAAAACTTTCCTGTTGGTCACAATTATGAAACTAGTACGCTAAATTAGGTTTATCGACGAAGAGATATTCACACTGGTCTACATCCAGTACATTGTTGCCACAAAATTGATACTAATACAGGATCATATATTATCTGACTGACATTCTTGCCGTTCCAAAAGTTCTGTGTTTAGACTAAATTAATTTACCCAAGCAGGTTAGATTCTATTACTTTGACATTGCATTGTGACCCAAAATATGCGTATTGGGGCAAACATATAGATACGAAACGCCATTGACCTCAAATTCATTTGCATTTCGAAATCTACCGCATAAGTCGTGGTCGTTTGTTGTCCTTTGCCACCCCGGGCAAGAGAAAACGTCACCCAATCGTTGGGTATTATCTGATTGACTCGTTTGTAGATGGAATTTACACCTCGGATTTGAATGCTTCAGGTGGTCCGATCTATCAGGGCTAATTCGAAGTTGAGCGGAGAAGTCGACTTGTCTATGAAGATGCCTATTACGAGTACATTATCCATTGTTTCATGCTTATATTTTGCAGGCTAAACTATCGTCACGGTGTATTGGCGGTGGTAACTTTTGGACTGATATTTCTGATAACCTTCCGAAGCTTGAATTTTACCTCAGATTCCAGCCAAATTACAGTCTCTCAGACGAGGAATGTCAGGAAGGCTTGGAAGAGAAACAGACATCAGCAAAATGTGGTGAGCAGAGACAACAAGTTTCGAGGAATCAATGTAACTACTACAAACTTTCCCAGTCCTGAGTCCAATGAAGTCAACTCAACAAGCGAAATAATTGAAGGATTCCATGAGTCGAATATCGAACTGTTCAACGGAAGTTGCGAAGAGCGACGTCACGTGATATATGTCAGAATCCCTAAGACCGGAAGTAGCACGATGACATTCTTAATGTGGCGATTTGGATTGAACAGAACTTTGAAATTTCTATTGCCAAAGCAAGGATACGAGGGTACTCAGTCTCGATTGATTCCTCAGAGGTTTTATTTGCCTCGATTTGGAAAGTTCTGTGACATCATGGCAGCTCACGTTCTATACAACTACCAGAATTACAAGCCATATTTCAGAGCGGATACGGTATATTTGTCTCTACTCCGGGAACCGCTGATTCAGTTATATTCAACGATATACTATCTTGACTCGCTAGCAAAGCGTATTCCTGGTGCAAACAAAGTATCTTCGTATTTACTGAATCCCAGAGCCTACGAATCTTACAATGGAAGGTCATATACGCGCAACCCTTTGGCAACATACTTTGGCCTTCAAACGAGACATTTTTTAAACAAAAATAGGATTTTAAATCTGATTTCTGAAATTCAAAACAGATTTAGTCTAATTCTCATACTCGAGCGACTGAACGAATCGCTCGTCATGCTGAAGCGGAAACTGTGCTGGTCTACTAAAGATATACTTTATATAAGCAAAAACATCAACAAGAGAAAACCGAAATTAAAGTTCACGGAAAAAGATATTTCAAAGCTGAAGAGATGGTCCACGGCTGATTATGCAATTTATGAACATTTTTATAACAAATTGCAAGGGCTGATTGACGTAGAAGGGCCCAGTTTTCAAGAAGAGGTAGAAAGTTTCGAAGGGGATCTTAAGAGGACGAAGGACTTCTGTCAACCGAATAAGACGGCAAACGGTCGACTCAAATTTGAGGCGACGCCATTTTCGGAGGAATTTGTGATCACGTCTGGAGACTGCCGTCAAATGACGTTGCCAGGAGGACAGATGTTAAAAGAAATAAGAGAGGAGCAAAGAAAATCCAATTTTTGCGATTAGTATTAAATATGTCTTCCTATATAAATATATATATAATTGATTTGGTGGAACAATGGAGAGAAATATTAGACGTTTAACAACACACAAATTGAATCGAAATCATAAAAAATTTGAAGTTCCGTCCAGAATCAAATATACACAGTGGGCATAGTATGATAATTTTGGCTTTCTAATATCACGGGAAATTGTTGAGCGCTTCTGGCTTCTATTATCGTATGATAACTGAGTTTTGTTCTTGACCGTTGGGGGCGCTTTATCTGAGTTATCCAATCATCGTGTCCCAATGCCTTAGATATTCCATACAGCCTGATTACTATACATGACCGATGTTACGTCATATCCACATTTCCACAGCAAGTAAGTTGATTGCTGTCGTGAACAAACGTAGCCGGAAGCCATTCGTTAAAAAGATTGTATTGGACGTCGAGCGTTGGGCAAGAGGTCGCCATCTCAATCATGTTAGAGAGAACTGCCTTTCCAAAACGGAGGAAAACAGGTAGTTTTTGCCCAATAAATATCAATATCGAACAAGGAGACATCCGCTAAAGGCGACCATGGACATATATATACGTATCGGCTGGTATTAAAAAAAATCAAATAGTCGTCTGTCTAATTTGCATAATAATAGACGACATGTTCTGTTATCTATTAAATATTTGACTGCACACTTTCATTGGAAAATCACGACATGTAGCTGTTTCTAGGCTAAGCCGCCTAAAGAATTTGGGGTGTTATGATGAAGAAGTCAAAAGATTTTTCAACTCCGCCTTAAAGAGGTAGTTCTCTCTAAGCTGTTAATGTTAGTCTAAAGCAGCAGGGTAACAAAGTAGCTTACGTAACGTAGGGCGGACGCTGATACAATGTACGTGTCTTCATACCTGAGTAATGTGCTGTCATAGCTACGCGTAGCCGTATGATGTTAGGTTATAGTAACGCTATATTGAAGCACTATATAGTCTATTAATGTATCTAGATTTTGATGAGATCGTTCAGTATATGTGAACAAAAGCAAGTAATATCACCTTCCATCTCGGTACTTGTAGTAAACCTTTAACTAGCAAAAATGTTATGAACAGTATTATAGGCCTTCTTTACTTTCAAAGAAGTGTCGTATTCAACATTTTTCCACCCCCCGAAAAAGACGGGGAGAAACACCAATTAAAACTGAATTTGTTATTAAATATGAATACAAAATAATTCCATTTGGTCGCTGTACTACCCCAGTAACGTTTCAAACCTGTATAGAACTTGATCTGGACAATGCGCGAATGCCTGCTAGTTCCGATGATGTAGTATTCTATGGGCATACAACTGAGGATCATATACGCGGAGAATCTGGAGAATCTACGCCAAAGTTGACGCAAAATGAATGGCATACCAGGGAGAAAAAAATGAGCTATATGACATCCTATTTCTACAGATCGTGTTGTAGTCAAGAGGGTTTTTAGATGCGGTTCGTTAACGTTGATGAAGAAAGAAAGTTGAAGACTGTAGTACGGGTTAAGGGTTACTATATTAACGATTAAGAGATAACACAAATTACCAAGAACTGGCCGTTCCACATGATTCCAAATTCTGTGAATGTCCCCTAATCATATTTATGTATTGTTACACAATACACGACACACTGACAATGAATGTGCAAATCACAGCTGGATACTAACAGGGAGCCAAGGTATAATTAATTAAAAAAAACAAGCTTTAGATTCGACATTCACTAGCCAACCGTCATCCATAAAGAACTTCCAGATCCATAATCGAAAGACCAAATTCGTAAGACATCAGTAGCACCAAACTCCAATCAGGCACTATATAAAAGATGGATAAGAATTTCCTGGGGAGTATTGTCCCTTATCATACCATCTTCTATCAGAATTGAGGACGGACACTAATGTAGAGAACAATGCCCTAGCTGGGGTAGAAGATAGGAGCCTGACACTTAGTCACCGGACAGTCTTAGCCGCCACACCAAGATATCATGATGTTCCTGTCATCCAGTCCGTATCACTGATCTTTTTTCCTAATGAATTTCCCAGCCGCTTTCTTGAGCATCGTTTCTCGGCTATGCTTCGATTGTAACTCTTTATATAAACATCATGAAGATCTGATATTACTGGATGTTCATGCGGTCCGTAGACCCGGATTAACCCTGCCGAAAGTTGCAGTTGTTCTTTGCTATCAGTGTGTGATATTCTGACCAGCATTGGTGGTATATCCCCGTCGAATCAGTGTATACGAAACCGTTTTGTGATGTTGAGAGAGAGAAGGGGTGGGGCGGGGGGTGGAGCGGGGGGAGAAATAAGCTAACAATGGGGTGCGTTACATAAATTTTATTGTCCCCGATGTTACATCATACCCAAGCTGGGGGAACCGCTTCGGGCATATTTACAAGAAGTAACACTCAATAATGACATCAGTCTCTTAATCGCATTGTTGGTATTGTATGATGAGAATTCATCCTTCTCGTAAATCAGAAGTATCGTCAGCTATCTCCGTCATCTTCTCGCTTTTTTTCAGTGTCCAATGAAAACTTTCGTTCATCATCGTCAGTCTTTTTTGCACTTAAGACTAGATTCTCACCAAATAAGAATGCAACCTCGTTACTCATCAGAGTCGATTTCTGCCAGTCCGGGGTACACTGAGGGCAACATGACAGCTGCTTTCGCACTTTGACGAGGTTTTTAGGACCTCCCTTGGCGATAACCCGATATCCTGTTAGCGCTTGGTTTTCACGATGGACCTGTACTTAGGATCTATCTTCATTTCAAGAGGAATTAAGGTACATTTTTTTAGAATGCCATGGCAGATTTTAGTATTCGGGGTTGCATGTTGATGTACGCATTTTCTGTTCGGTCTTTTCATCCCTATCCTTCATCCTGAATAGCAGCGGCGTGTCTATAAATAGCCAGTGACGTTCTCTGTCGTCTATGTCCAGAGGCTATTGCTGTCATAGGACGAGCTCTCATCCCGGCATGAATTATCACATCTTCACCACGGCAAGGTTTCTATTTGTGAGCCAAAGGCGAACCCTTGACCAACTTGCATAGCAAACCGCGTTCCGCCCACACTCCAGTTACGTGACCTAGATAAACTGCGCTGATGGTAAAATACGTTTGGGTTTTACTTTAGCTGCTAAACTATTCGCTTATAGCGAATGTAAAATATTTAATCCAAGCACGCATAACAATAAAATATTAACGGATAGACCAGTGAAATTTTATAGAAATCCGTGCGTTTCAACCCAATTCAAGTCCTTCAGTGGGAAGATGAGGTCGGATACACTGACATCGCGGACCGCCTTTAAAGCTTCGGTGTTTTCTACATTTGCCTGGCTTGTTGGATGTTTGATGGTAGATGAATGAAGATGAATGGGTTTATTTTCTCTTCAAATAGATTTTCTTTTAAACTATGTTTCCTTATATTTATTAATATTCATGGTTGTTGAAAAGGTGCATGTTCATCTGCCACTGGGTATCGCACAAGCTATGGTGTTTTCGAATCTGTTGTCACGGTCGGCATGGTCGCGGTGCTTAAGTGATCTGATTGGTCAATATGTGCAGGATGCCGCAGTTAGATTATGGCGGGCTTCGTTCTCAATTCTGATTGGTCAGTCGAGACACGCCTCCGGCAAAAGAGGTCACGTACTGAACAGCTGTCTCAACTGACCAATCAGAATTGAGAACGAAGCCCGCCATAATCTAACTGTTCCTAGATGAATGGACACTAACGTTGGATTTTGAATCGCCTGGCAAAGGTAACAAGAGCCCAAGGGGCTTCGATATACGCCCGTATATCTGGAATTACATTGGTTCAAATTTCAAGATTGTTTGATAGCCTTGATTCCAATTGATCTAGCAATCCAGAGAAAGGTCTACAATTTTTTGCTTATAAGAATGTAACATATATCACATCTTATATTGAATGATAAACTAAAATGAGCTCAACTCTTGGTAACTAGTTGACCTTGAAGCAATAGCTTAGAGCTCACATATCCCACACTGAAATCGACAATAGTCAAACACAAGAAAATAGTAGTTTTCCTGCAAATGAATTCCTTTCAGATGAGAGAATTTTTCATGAAGGAAGAAGAAAGAGATGAAGTAAACCTTTGTCCTTGAGTTAATAAACAGGTGTGAAGTTCATAAAGGACTCCTCTCCCCGTTAAATTTGTAAATGTATGTTTTTTATTTCACAACAGTTTAACTAAATGAAGCGTTTCAAACATGGGAGACAACTCAACAGGACAATATCATATAAATGCAGGGGAAAGACTTTTGAATATTCCAACAATATTCCAACACATTTAGTCAGCTAAGCTTGATTCATTTTTGCGACCTAGACCTTTGACCTCATATGTATGGCTCCACTTTGCCATGCGAGTAAGGTATACTCAAAGTTTGGTACCAATCCATACCTTGAAACTAGAGCTATCGCATGGACAACAAATTTTAATGGATGAATGGACAGAACGCAACATCGCATTACACGACCTCGTCTTCGACAGGCATATGTCAATGTGACTTTTAATGATTTCTGATTTTGGGGTCACAGTGACCTTGACCTCAATTTTGATACACAACACATTGTCTTCCCTCAATCTAACAATGCACACAAAAAATCATGATTTTTAATGATTTCCTGATTTTGGGGTCACAGTGGCCTTGACCTTTGACCGTGACCTAAATTTTGGTACATGACAAACCGTCTCCCCTCAATTTCTCAATGGACACAAAAATTCATGATTTTTAACAATTTCACGATTTTGGGGTCACAGTGACTTTGACCTTGACCTACATTTTGGTATGTGACTCATCGTGTCCCCTTAATGTATCTACTGACACAAAAAATGTTATTTTTAATAATTTCCTAATTTTGGGGTCGGTGACCTTTGACCTTGACCTAATTTTTGGTACGCATCACTTCATTTCCGCCTATTGAACCCACTCACAAAAAATTAGAAATTTTTAACGATTTCCTGATTTTTTAATCACACTGACCTTTGACCTCTGACCTTGACCTACATTTAATATGCAACACATCGTTCCCCCCCTAGGGCATCCACTCACCAAAAATTAGAACTTTAGATAGAAAACTGTCAACGATCAATGATTTCCTGATTTTTGGCAACAGTGACCTTTGACCTCTGACCTCGACCTCAATTTTGGTACGCGACACATCGTCTCCACCTGGCGTATCCACTCACAAAAAATTGCAACTGTGGATAGAAAACGTTCAGAGATATAGACCGGACACGAACACTTCAGTGATTTCCTGTTTTTTAGGCCAGTGACCTTTGACCTGTGACCTCGACCTTCATTTTGGTACGCGACACATCGTCTCCCCGTAGGGTATCCACTCACCAAAAATTGGAGCTGTGGATAGGAAACTGTCCCAGATATAGACCGGACACGAGAACCGGACAGACGGACAGACGGACGGAAACCGCCATCCCATAATACGACCGCCTTTTGGGCGGGCGTATAAAAAATTGCACAAATTTACTAATTTGACGACGGGAATATATAAAGTGATACTTGTAGAATATGCTGATGTATTTTGTTTGGCGGTAAACCGTTTATTTCTCGATTCACCCAAAGTCCGTTTCTCACCTTTATGTTGATTTATATAAAGCATGGGGTTATATATAGAGACCCCATATTTCGACACTTCACCCTAATACCACCGCCCACACCCCCCAAAAAGTCTTGTTTTGCGGGCCTGTGGTGTATACCATATCCGCTCCCCAAATCCAGATATTGGGAATCTTAACCTTACCTGACCTGGGAGGGGGGGGGGGCTGTTGGTTTTTTGCTCCTATCTCCGGAACGACAAGAAATTGAGAGTTGAAACTCCGTATTGGGGTCATTTTGAGCCTATTTGCATGACCCCCCAAGCAAAGGATCAAGGGTAAATTTAAACTGTTGGCCATGTGGGGGTACCAGAAAAGTGCTGTTTTCGTCATATTTCTTCAAAAATTACGCAAAAATTCAGCATGTTGTTTCAACGCGGTTCTATGCCTTTTATTGAAACTATATGTCTTAGTATCGCCAAAAAATACCCCGATTCGTTCCCCCTCTCTCCCATCTCCCATTAACCCTACCAGGCTGGAGGAGGGGGGACCAAAATGCCCCCTTCCCCCCCCCCCCACCAAACTTTCTGCACTATCTCCGGAACGACAAAAATGGAGAGCTGAAACTCCGTGACTTTATAGGTTATCATATTGGGGTCATTTTGAGCCTATTGGCATAACCTCTAGAGCAGAGGATCATGAATAAATTTAAAATGTCGTCCAAGTGGGGTACCAAAAAAAGTTATGTTTTCGTCATATTTCTTCAAAATTTGTGGGGTAAACCTATTTTATTTCATATCATATTATTTCAAAAATCCTCTTTTTGAAAATGACGTCATCATGGCGGCCATCATGGATTTTTTTTCATTTTCTTGTAGATAGCGATAGCGATAGCGAAAATATATCGGGATGGCACTCCCCCACCAGGCTGCGGTACACCCCAAATCGCCCAGGCCAGATAGGGTTAATTCGCATTTTCAGTGAAGAACGTTTTACCTGAAACTTAAATAAAGACATTGACATAGTAACTTTTATGGATAAAATATTATTGAACATGGTGTATTACCAGGGGCTCTCATAAATGTTGTAAAGGCGAACATGCTATCTTAGGAATTTGAAAGTGTTAAAGTCAGCTAGTATTTCCCCGCTAAAGGCGTGGGCGTGTATTAGCAATAATGGTCTACAATGATGTGGGGATGCGTGGACACGTCTCGACTTGTCGAGAACTGACGTCATGATCTATAAATAGAACAGAGATTTTTCAATAACATCATTATCTATAAACAGAAGAGGGATTTTCCCAATGACGTCATAATCTATAAATAGAACTGGCGTCATAATCTTTGGGGGTTTATTAATTAAACACTTTTTTAAGGATTATAACATATTAAATAACAAAACACTATTTTAAGGATTATTACATATTAAGTAACAAAACACTATTTTACGGATTATTACATAATACGTTGTTTTGTAACTGTCCTATTAACCTCTACTCCTTGCTCGGCCTAGCCCTCCAGACTAAAAACCCCCTCCGGTTCTACTGGCTATAAGCATGCATGGTCCTCAGCGGCAAGAATAAAACAAACAAACTCAGCGCCACAATGCGCAAAATAAATGTAAAGCACCTCTTCAACAAATAATAGCCTTCCTGGCTTACGAATTCAAACAGAACACACGATTAATGAGTTTATACCTCTCGCAATGTAGCTGAAAAATACAGTGCACCTCTCACAACCATCCGCTCTGGTCAAGAGGTCGAGTTATCATTTCGTCCTCTAGAGGGCACCGAGGATGGCACCAGCGGTCTCGGATAACGAAGGACATTAGTTCCTCGTTCCGTACTGCCGGGAATCCATATTGGCCAATCTGATTAAAACTCAGACTTAATAAACCGCTCCTCTATCGGACATGTCGCTGATTAAGATCTGGGACAGTTCCTATCTTAAATCTGTCGCGCATGTCAGATTGGCGACCAATCACAGTCCAGCCTCAACAGGCGAAGAGGTGCCTATTGGCGCTTTCCATTTAGAGGCAACGCCAGCATTGCTCGGGCACAGTAAATGGAACGTGCACAATCAAGGCATTGCCAGCGGCCACGCCGACTACGTGAAATGGAAAGCGCCCTATATTCAGTGGCGGCCAAGTTCAAGAGCGAGATCGAAAGTTATGGTGTGCCATGCGTGCCCGCATTAAAGCAGGAGCAACTGCAGATGCTTTCTTGCATGCTACGTAAAAAGACACTGTATAGCCGTTCTTCCTACCGGCTACGGGGAATTTTTATGTTGCGGAGTGTACGGACGAGACGCAGAAAAATCCAACCCCCATGCAGGCGGCTGACGAAGTTCTTGCTGTCGACTCCAGTTCATGAGCGATCACCGAAGATTATTATTTGCTCCCCGTTGCTCTCTTTAATGACAGACCAGGTGAAAAGATCAAGGGATATTTCTTGCACTGCTGGATATATAGGTACGGTTATTTTGTTTCATAAAATCAGTTCATAACTGCATCGCAACAACAACGGAGATTAGGAGATTAGCCGTCACGCTATATCACGAGGCGTCTCATTGGGCGACTATTTGACCCGGAAACTATTTGATTCGGAGTTCATCTGACGGATTTGTTATAGGAACTGTCCCAGATCTTAATCAGCGACATGTCCGATAGAGGAGCGGTTTATTAAGTCTGAGTTTTAATCAGATTGCCATATTGGCATCCACGTTGAAAGCACAGTATCACGCCCAAACTCCGAACGGCGCATGTCAGCTGTATGACTTCCGTTACGATAGAGATCAGCTCGAGAAGGAAAATCAGGAGAAACACCTCAAATTAGAAGAGATCCTCTGTGGGTAGAATCAACGGAATATCCATTCATTTGGATACATATTTTATCTCCTGATAAGGGAGAAATACAACGAGGACTATGTGAGCGGAAACACATCCTATAGTATGTGATGTACCTCACGTGCGGCAGATCACGGTTTACAGCTGAGCGCTGTAAAATCCTTACACCATTAATGCGCGCGGTATTATGATTTCGACGGAATAGGCCGAGCAGTCGCGAATGGCCCTAACAGCTGTTCGATCTCCGATCGGATTTCCCGGTTGAACTTGGGAACAGTATTCAGAGTAGTTATCGCACCTACTCACTGGTAATCAAGTCTGATGTAGTTTTCTCTCTCTCTGATTCGACCTTTACTTCTCGCGGCGACACAGAAAAAAAGAAAAGTTCTCCGAACTCGGCTGAAAAATTGACTGTCAGTGTACCTACTAGCCTTGTGGAGACCAACAACACCAGAAATGATGTCAATGAAGTGTTGGAGGCGGTAAGCTATAACCAGATTCCATTTTAGGGATCATTTTAGTTCAGGTGTATAATAGCTTGAGAATATATCTCTCTTGACCTGTTGACGAACCGAAAGGTTGAGAGATGCAGAGAGAAATCGAACACTTCGTGCGAAGAGTCCTTTTTATTGATGTTGACAAATATATCGCCTCGTGTTGATTTTGCTCAAAAATGAAAAGCCCGTACTATCCGTCAATTAAAGGAGGCGACGCGGTTTAAGCAAGCTTTTGACGCGTTTTATAGTCAATTAACATAACATGTTCTTGAAGTAAGCTAATCTGAATATCGAATCAACCAAGCAGACCATTTTGTTATATCAGTAAAACATATGGGTCGAGGGATATTAGTTATTCGCGTTTTCCCCCGGGTGTGTGGAAATTTACGACACTCCCTGAAACTTATACACCCTAAGGCTTCAGTCGTTCGAAGGGTGTATGAGTTTCAGGGAGGATTGTGACTTGCCATACACCCAGGGGAAAAACTTAATAACTAATTTATTATCCCTCGAGACTTTTTATCAAAGCAAAAATATTGATAAAGAACTATCATTCAGAGCCAACGGTTACGAAACTGTCCGCATTTTGCTACTGCACTGCGAGAAACGCACCACAACACAATCAACATCAATCCATTCCGAACTGTTTCGGTCGGAAACCAACTTTTATTTTTGAAACAAATGACACTTTTTGGTGAGTTATACGTCGAACACCAGTGAAAATGATGACTTGATTCCATTCATTTTGACGAGTGGGCGAAAGTTATTCCATAAATATTGAGATATTGTCAGCTGATTTTTCGAAGCAAGAGCGTCGGTTCCAATCGCATGTGACTTGTTTTTCAAGAAACCCAGAGTAGCAAGACATCACTCTGTTTGTATGGGTTTATACGACCCGACCTTTTAACCAATCACAATACCGATATTGAATTCCAATTTTCTTGTGTGATAATAATGGTACATACACCCTTGGATTACCGTTTAAAAATCTCTGATACACCACACTATAGGAGAAGATGCTTCCATGTGCATTGCAAAATATAAATAGTTTTCATTTAACGTTGCAAGTGTAATCGTAGCAGGGATAGTGAGGGGGTAGAAGACAACACCAACAATTGTCTGGGCTCCATATGGGTTGTTTAATAGTACCAAAAACCCTGAAAAATCACAATGAAACAGTGACGTTCAGATATTGAATATAAACCCTCGTTTACAATCATAGTGGGCAAATGTATTGCTTTACAAAACAATTGTTCCGGGTAACAGCTATATATCTTTGTATTATAGCAACTTATCAGTCGTTAAAGGAATGATCCATATGTAATGACTACCACCATGTAATGGTGTCAAAACATCTCCAAGGGAGATCACTCCCCGCTGAGCCTGTTACTTTATATAAATTGTAACCGTAACGATGAAATGGGAATTAACTTCATTAATTGTAACAATGTTTGGTTGAAATAAAATCTATTAATAATGAGAATCAACTTGTCTGTTGTTACTACTATACATTTCAAGTGCTAGTATATAATAGTTGACTGAATGTAGGAGTAATCTGTTAAATCAACTTGATGGAACAATTAGTCAATACCTGATGTCTTGGCCTTATCTTCTAATCACATCTTATTATTCAAATAATCAAGAAATCAAAGGGGAACTCACCCCTAGCTACACAACCATGTGAGATACTCCATAACAGAACAAATCAGTACGTCAAATGAGTTATCTCCCCTCTAGTGAGGCTGGCTAGTGAGTCGCCATCACGCCAACTGGCAAATCCCTCATATAGCATGGGATTAGTACAGGCCGTATACAAGTTGAGTAACCGTGAAACTGTTCACAAGAAAAAGAATACAGAAATATAATATTTACAATCACAATAAGGTTTCTATCTATTGTCTTCAGTGGTCCATAATCGATTGACACAATCATGTTGGACCATGAACCATTCCCTGTATTAATACAAGTTTATAAGAAAATCAGGAATAATAATTCTTTTTCTACTTTCCACCTAATCTGTCCGGAACTGATCCATGAAGAATTTCCTAATTTATTACCAAATAGTATACCATGCGCAACATGTATTAATTTGCGCTGTGTATACTACTACTCGATTTTGCAATCATGAATTACTTGATGAAAATACAATTAATTATCTCATTTACAATTATAGTAAAGTCCGTATATAATTTGGAGACGATCGGAGTGCATAATGCTTGACAACAGACGATGCAATGACTGACTTCCAGACTCAGGGGTTTTTCTTGACAGTTTTTCATCGGGGTAACCCCGATGAAAAACAAATAAGAATTGAGTTTTGACGTTTTTTTGGAAATTGAGTTTTCCATGAAAAAATTGAGTATTTTATTTTTCGGACATTCGCGCGCCGTAGGCGCGCGAAAAAATTGAGTTTCCTTCAATAAAATTGAGTTTCTGTAACGAAATGCAAAGATAATACAGCTCGCGAGAAGAAAGAAAAGACTGCACTCACGTGGTGGAAGAGCGATGTGTGCGTTGTTGTTGTTATACGCACAGCCTACGTTTTGTTCCACTTTGCATGCGGGCGTATGACGTTTCATTGGAAAGGGAATTCCTTGTAGTTTCTGATTGAATGCGTGATTTCGACCGATGGCCAATCAAACAGACGATAACACCGAAAAACTGCAAGGGGTGTCTTCCCGTTTCTCTAGTAACGGTAACAGCCGATCCTGTATCGGTTACCTTGATTGGACAAGCGGGGTAACGTAACCTACATCGCCTTAACTGGGTCAAGCTGATCCGAGGGAAACGCCACTTTTATCTCATCGCAACGAAATTACGTGGCGCAGAAGCTCGAAAGAAATTTGAAAATAAAGTTTGTTTAGCGGATTTAATCGAAACCCGCATTTTGGAAATATAAACTGAGCTTCTGTACTTCAACTATACCAAAGAATCATATATTTTGAAGGGGTTTTCTGTGAGTATTTTATATTTTCTGGGCGGCTTCTCGACAACGTTTTATGGAAATCTCCGTTGGTGTTTTTTTTTTTATTTTTCATTTTTATTTCTTCCTCCCGACTTCGTTATTCTGAGACAGAATATCAAGTTTACATTCAAGAAATCAAATCAGGCTTAGCTAACAATATATGTATGGTTTTTATCGAGTTTCATGCTTGGTAAATTTGAAAAAAGCGATTTCAGAATGGTACATCGCTGCACTCGCATTGGCAGAAGCAACGGCTCGTCGCATTTTTCGTATAGAAAGACGAGAGCCGTTTGAACGACTCGCCGCAGCGTAACAGTTAAAATGCTGAAAAACTGAACTTAGAAAAATAAAGGACTGAATAAAGATCTATGCATGGAGACATTCATACAGTTGACTCCTCGTCGATGATCAATAATAAACTCCAGTAAATGGGGAGAGTCAGACGCAGGCATTTGCACGTCGCTGAAAGTGAAAGTAGGCGGGATGATATATGTAGAGCTGCCAGATGTCAAGAAATATAAAGTGTCTCCATGAATAGATTTTGTAATAGATTATGTGATCGAAAATGCGAGACAAGAACTTTGATTTTCACAACACGTCGGTTCGGTATTGCTGCGCATCAACAACAACACAATGTTGTGGAGGGGGTGAAAAAAACCGTGATGGAGGGCGCATTTTATTTTCATTTTTCTGAAAGCCAACCAAAATGTTGGCCATACAACTGACATTTGAGATGCATACTGCAAACCTGTGTATGCATCAGCTGTTTTCAAGCACAGAAGAATTTTTCATCATTTAGATTTACACTGGAAGAAATATACCTCTGAAACGCCCGTACGCAATCTCTTTTTTTTTTGGGTATTGCATGTATTTTTTTTGCATGCTATTCCTATTTTTAAGATGAAAAGGCACTAAAAATTGAGTTTTCGCACTTCATTCGATGAAAATTGGGGAAAATTGAGTTTTCATACTTCATTCGATGAAAATGGGGAAAAATTGAGTATTAGGCCTTATTTAGCGCGCCGAAGGCGCGCGAAAAAAATTGAGTTTTATTGAATTCAGAAATTGAGTAGATGAAAAACTTTTGTCAAGAATAACCCCTGAGACTATACATATTACATGACGGCGGCAACATGTGCTCAACTTGCACGTTGAATAAATCAATGATTTCACTGTTTTAACTTCTTCGAGTGCAGATAACATGCATACCATCAAATTCTACGACATTTTTAAATACAGATCTCTGCAATCAGGAGTAGTCTACTTACAGTAAACACGGCAAAATTTCACAAAACAGCTTCGTGTCATGCAGCCGTCTGCTATCGTGTTACACAACAATGGCGATCACACCTTGCCCGACTCGCTCGCTAGTGTCCGTAATCTATTACGTCACAGTTCGTAACCCTTCGCGAGTTCAAGTTGACCTCGGGCGCACTCATGCTTACACAAGCAACATGCGGTTCAGTATACCGATACATGGAGAAAAATCTCTGATAATCCCGCCACAAATTATAGGCATGAGAAATTCTATTCATCCATCGTCCCATTTTTCATATTTTTTCTCACCCGCTGTGTAACTCTTTTCTAACAAACATGAGACAAGTGTGACTAAATATAGTTAAAAAAGTAACTTGGCACCCCCAACCATTGTCCCTGCGCACTTTTCCTTACTCAGCCAATCGGGAAGTAGGGAAAGGCTAAATTCCTGGATGACGTCACTTCCGGTGACATCTGGCTCACTTCCTGTGACGTTATTTCCGCCGGTCGCTTGACATCCAGGTCAAAGGGCACATCCGGGTCACTTCCGGTGACGTGATGGCCCAGCAAGAGTTATCTGCCTTTACATAAGACCCCAGTGACTTCCAATGTTAATCTACGGGGAATGTATGAGATAAGAGTATTGAGGTGGTCATTTTTGTTTTCTTGTGGATTTTACTATGGGTTGTGGCACCTTGTTTTCTTTGTGTCGCGATGTAGAACACGATGAGAGGGGTCTCGAGTCCAGGGGTTGACTTTCGCTGAAAAGTTCAGGCAGGTCTGAGGTGGACATTTTAGGTCTATTCTGGCGCATTGGACAATGTTAGTCCCAATGGGGAAGCCACTCATGGACATTATGCGGTATAGCGTGTGGCCCCTTGTTTTCTTCATCTCGAGCTGTAGAACACGATGCAGTGCTGATGACGCATGCGCAGTAGGCAAGCAGATCGAGGTGGACGTTTTGGGGTCTAGGTGGACCCATAGTAGTCCGATTGGGTTGTGTGAGGTATCGGTTTGAAGCATTCGTAGGGGAGCGTCCAACTGGATGGATGTGGGGGTGGGAATATCGTCTATCTGCGCATGCGCAGTAGAAAAATTGTATTTGAATGGACGTTTTCGGGTCGAGATGGACCAATAGTTGTTCGATTGGGCTGTGGGAGATATCAAAGTGAAGCTCTCGTAAAGGAGCGTCCAACTGTATGGGTGTGTAGTCCGTTTTCAAAATTCTGCGCATGCACAAACCGAGAATGCACTGGAAGCGACGTTTTGGGGTCGAGATGGACCCATAGTGGTGCGAAAGGGTGGGGGAGGGTATCAGTTTGAAGCTCTCATGGGGTAGCGTCCAACAGGAGTGGTGTGAAGTAAAAGTAGTGCAATAGTGCGCCTGCGCAGTAGAAAAAGAGTATGGGAATAGACGTTTTGGGGTCGAGGTGAGCCCATAGTGGGCGTACTGGGTCGGAGAGCGTATCCGTGTGAAGCGCGCCCCAGGTCGATCAAATCATTTGTGGGTGCATGTTTTCTCCGAAAAGGTAACACGGACTTTACCCCTAAAATGACCCTATCAACCAGGAATAGACGGGTTAATATGGTTTCTAGCGGATCTCGACCTGTCGAGATATGCATATTGGGTTGGTTTTTACAGAAAAAAGCGGAATACGTAAATTACAACACATATAAGGGAAGTGGGAAGAGGTGCCGACATACTGACAGAGTCACATGGCTTCACAGTATAGTCTTCTGGTTAACCTATTCTAAAGCACATACCAAGAATCTAACGATTCGTGATATGTGTTGTATCTCAGTTACGTTTTTATTGTACCTGTTCATGTGGCAACATGGATGACATGACCACACGGCCCCTAGCACCGGCATAAGCGGTATTAGATACAAATCTAGAGAGCTGTGATGGAAATGCTCTGACAACTCGTATATTGGTAATTGGTGAGCTGTGTCGCTGTGACAACTCGTACACTGGGAATTGGTGAGCTGTATCGTCGTCAGATGAAAATGACGGCATTTAACACAAAATACTGGACTGTAAGACCCGATGTCGACCAAGCATCAACTTCCCACAAATGCCAACATATATCAAAGACCAAAAGGTCTGTACAGGGGGCGGGCCTCGGGGACGAAACGTCCACCAGCAGAATCTCGCCATATACAGGTAAAAATTACAACACATATAAGGGAAGTGGGAAGAGGTGCCGACATAATGACAGAGTCACATGGCTTCACACTTGCCCCCACGTGCGGAAAAGACGGACTTTATATGTTAGGGATAGACGAGCAGCTATACATATATAGTAGCACCACTATGGGTCCAGCTCGACCCCAAAACATCCCTTCCAGTGCCCTGTTCCCATAATTCCCTGTCTGCCCATGCGCAGAATGTTGAAAACGGACGACACACTCATCCAGTCGGACGCTCCTGCAGGAGAGCTTCACTTTGATATCTCTCGCAGCCCAATCGAGCCATTATTGGTCCATCTCGACCCGAAAACGTCCATTCAAATACACTTTTTCTACTGCGCATGCGCAGATAGACGATATTCCCACCCCACACCCATCCAGTTCGACGCTCCCCCACGAATACTTCAAACTGATACCTCACACAACTCAATCGGTCCAATATGGGTCCACCTCGACCCCAAAGCGTCCACCTCGATCTCCCTGCCTACTGCGATTGCGTCATCAGCACTTTTCAAAAAATCAACGCATGGCCTTGAGACCCCGCCCATCGTGTTCTTCAGCTCGAGATGAAGAAATTAAGGGGCCACACCCTATACCGCAAATGTCCATGAGTGGGTTCCCCATTGGGACTAACATTGTCCACTGCGCCAGAATGGACCTAACATGTCCACCTCAACTTTTCAGCTAAAGTCAACCCCTGGCCTCGAGACCCCTCTCATCGTGTTCTACATCGCGAAACAAAGAAAAAGTTCTACATCGCGAGACCCCAGAACCCATAGTAAAATCCACAAGACAAAAAAGCAAATGACCACCCCAATACTCCTATCCCATACATTTCCCGTAGATTAAAATTGGAATTCACCTCACAGGGAGTGACCCGGATGTGCCCTTTGACCCGGAGGTCACGTGACCGGCGGAAATGACGTCACAGGAAGCGACCCAGATGTCACCGGAAGTCACTTGACCGGAGGTGACGTAATCCGTGACGTCATCGCCACGTCACGCCACGTGACGTCCTCAGCCTCAATGATAAGGAATTTAGTCTTTCCCTACTACTTAGCTATGTGTGTTAGGCGTATAGAGTAGGCCTGCAATGCTACCAACTTGCTTATATAGCTCATACACTTGTAGTCGATCGGTCAGACCCACTATATCGGATTTTTATTGCACTCCCCCTCCACGTCATCCTAAACCTACATCCCAGTGGGCTGAAGAATAAAGCATATTGATTGATTGCCGGGCGATTTGTACATGCATGAACTTCGATGTCAATCTCATCGCCGGCTTTCATTTAGTTTATGCGAGGGGTCGCCGGACGTGCAGTCATAACTTATTAAATATACTTTTAGATAGTTGGGCCATCTCAGACGGTATAGCAACCATCATGATCTATATTATATATGGATATTGTTCGCATGACAAAGGTATAAAGTAGTTTTATTTTAAATGATGTGTGATGTTAATACGGGAAAAAGTCACTTGTGTGTGATGGTAATCAAGCTTATTATTAGTATTATTATTTTTCATTACAAAATACTATCAAATCAGTTTTGGTTTGAGGTGTCATATTTTTGTTACAAAACCTCGCTACAAATGCCTAAAAAATACCAATATATATATACCAGGGAGCACATTTTGTTCAATCATATCTCCATACATATTCAATATTTTTTCCAGAATGTAAAATTCAATACAAATCTAATTTGGCAAAAAAAATTTAGAGTAAAAAGAAATCAGCTTTATTACCGTTACACACAAAGGAGCTTTAAACGTAAACGTCACATATCCTTTAAATTTGCCGCAATTTGACCTATTTTTCCCATATGAAAATTGTTCAGAAGAGCTTATATCTTCCGTTCCGCTTCATTTATTGCGAGTCATAATCACAATAACGTAGTAACCTATTAAATATTCTAGTTCAATAGGCATTCATACGGTGGCCCATTAGGGCCATTGTCGTTTTCTTTCGATTTCCTATGTTTTTCTTCTATTTAAGAAGAAACGAACTTAATTTTCTAGGTTTTCTTCAAGAAATCATCCAAACAGAGAAGGTTTTTCTTCGACTTCGTCTCTGTCTTTACGTCCCTTACTCGGAAAATTCACAGAATATTGCTATAAATTCGCTGAAAATTCAGATGATTTCTTAGAAAATACAAAGAAAACATAGAAAATTAGGTTGGTTTCTTCGAAAATTCCGCGGATATAATAATTTCTTCCGCGGATATAATCAATTTCCTCCGCGGATATAATTAATTTCCTCCGCGGATATAATCAATTTCCTCCGCGGATATAATTAATTTCCTCCGGGGATATAATTAATTTCCTCCACGGATATAATTAATTTCCTCCGCGGATGTAATCAATTTCCTCCGCGGATATAATTAATTTCCTCCGCGGATATAAATAATTTCCTCCGCGGATATAACTAACTTCCTCCGCGGATATAATCAATTTCCTTCGCGGATATAATTAATTTCCTCCGCGGATATAATTAATTTCCTCCGCGGATATAATCAATTTCCTCCGCGGATAGGATATAATTAATTTCCTCCGCGGATATAATCAATTTCCTCCGCGGATAGGATATAATTAATTTCCTCCGCGGATATAATCAATTTCCTCCGCGGATATAATTAATTTCCTCCGCGGATATAATTAATTTTCTCCGCGGATATAATCAATTTCCTTGGCGGATATAATTAATTTCCTCCGCGGATATCATTAATTTCCTCCGCGGATATAATCAATTTCCTCCGCGGATATAATCAATTTCCTCCGCGGATATAATCAATTTCCTCCGCGGATAAAATTAATTTCCTCCGCGGATATAATTAATTTCCTCCGCGGATATAATTAATTTCCTCCACGGATATAATTGATTTCCTCCGCGGATGCAATCAATTTCCTCCGCGGATATAATTAATTTCCTCCGCGGATATAATCAATTTCCTCCGCGGATATAATTAATTTCCTTCGCGGATATAAATAATTTCCTCCGCGGATATAATTAACTTCCTCCGCGGATATAATCAATTTCCTCCGCGGATATAATTAATTTCCTCTGCGGATATACTCAATTTCCTCCGCGGATATAATTAATTTCCTCCGCGGATATAATCAATTTCCTTCGCGGATATAATCAATTTCCTCCGCGGATATGATTAATTTCCTCCGCGGATATAATCAATTTCCTCCGCGGATATAATTAATTTCCTCCGCGGATAGGATATAATTAATTTCCTCCGCGGATATAATCAATTTCCTCCGCGGATATAATTAATTTCCTCCGCGGATATAATTAATTTTCTCTGCGGATATAATTAATATCCTCCGTGGATATAATTAATTTCCTCCACGGAGGAAATCCACGTGACTTGAGCACTAGAAAGACGGCAAATTCATTATCATTTTTGAGGCTGAGGAGTGAGGCTGATGTGGAGGTGACGTCACGATGGCGTCAATATGACGCCACATCCGGTGACATCCGGGTCAAAGGTCACATCCGGTCACGTGGCATCCGGGTCACTTCCTGTGATGTCACGATGGCGTCACTAAGACGTCACATCCGGTGACATCCGGGTCAAAGGTCACATCCGGGTCACTTTCTGTAACGTCACTTCCGGTCGCGTAACTGCCCAGCAAGCGCTATCTGCCCCTACATAAGACCTCCAATGACTTCCAATGTTAATCTCACGCATGTATGGGAAAGGGGTGGTCATATTTTTTTTCTTGTGGATTTTACTATGGGTTGTGACACCTTGTTTTCGTCATCTGCAGCTGTAGAACACGATGGGAGGGGTCTCGAAGCATTGCGTTGATTTTATTTGAAAGGTACTGATGACGCATGCGCAGTAGGCAGGCAGCTCGGGATGGACGGTTTGGGGTCTAGGTGGACCCATAGTGGTACGATTGGGTTGTGTGAGTTATCAGTTTGAAGCATTCGTGGGGAGCGTCCAACTGGATGGGTGTGGGGTGGAAATATCGTCAAAAAGGGTATTTGAATGGACGTTTCTTGGCCGAGGTGGACCAATAATGGCCCGAGTAGGCTGTGGGAGGTCTCATCGTGAAGCTCTTTTGGGGGAGCGTCCGACTGGACTAGTGTGGCGTCCCTTTTCAACATTCTGTGCATGCACAGACAGGGAATTTTGGGGGAAAGGGCAATGGAAGGGAGGTTTTGGGGTCGAGGTGGACCCATAGTGGTGCGAATGGGTCGTGGGGCGTATCAGTTTGAAGCTCTCATGAGGTAGCGCCCAACTGGACTGGTGTGGAGTAAAAGTAGCACAATGGTGCGCAGTAGAAAGGGAGTATGGGAACAGACGTCTTGGGGTCGAGGTGGGCCCATAGTGGGTGTACTGATTCGTGGAGGGTATCCATGTGAAGCGCGCCTTCAGGCCGATCAAGTCATGGGAGGGTGCATGTTTTCGGACTTTACCCCTAAAATGACCCTATCAGCCAGGTCTATAATAGAGGGGTTAATATGGTTCCAAGTTGCCTGCCGAGATATGCAGATTGGGTTAGCCGGTGCATGTTTTCCCTGGAAGTGAAAAGCGGAATACGTAAACCCCCACGTGCGGAAAAGACGGACTTTATATTGTGAGGATAGGCGAGCAGCTATAGTAGAAAAAGTGCAGCGTCGCTCAGGTGCGCCATTGAGACGAGGCTACCCTTATACACTAGCCTATAGGGGCGACTCGTGGACTCTGGGGTGTATTCCGAACTCATGATCTCAGGCATACCGGGGATGTGGATTGATCTACCATGGTAGAGTTACCTCCGCCTTCTGGGTAAAAAGTGTATGCGTGAATGAATGCGTGAGTGAGTGAGTGAGTGAGTGAGGCGTGCCCAACGCCCGTGAGGCGTGCCCACCGCCGGTGTTAACGCATTGACGCACTAACGATGGTGGGTGAGTGAGTGCCCACCGCCCGTTACTATTCGATGGACGTTTGCCTCATTTCACCAGGTTTAGAGAGCTCTGCCGTCTCTTCATACGGAGCTCGCCAAACCCTTCGCTATGACCTCAAACCCTCCGCCAGCCCTCTTTTCTTTCTCTAACCCTTGGGCCGAAAAGTTTTCGCTCGAGGGTTAAGCATCTTTACAGAGGGTTAACGGAGGGTCCACGGGCTTTCCCACGCGCATGATTTTCACCTTGTCGGAAGGTCAGAAGATATAGGCGGATGAAATTGATCTTTTGATATGTTACGACCGCGTGACCTTTTTATTTGAAAAATGACCTTGACTCTGACATTGATCCTGAACTTTGAAAGTTATTATAGTCATTCATAATAGGTATGGGTTTTTTTTAAATTCGAGGTCATATGTTAACTGAAAGGCCATAGGCTCTTCACATATCAAAAGGACAGTGACCTTTGACCTCATTTACTATTGTAAAATATTCGTACATTTATTCAATTTATCCAACCACCATAAGTAGGTCGAGGTCAATGTTAACCTCAAATCTGACCTCGGATTCGTGATCAGTGACCTAGAAAATACTTATATGCCAATTTCAGGTTAATCGGTGAAGGTGTCATTTTGACGTGCAGAAACGCCAAGGGGACCCGAAATCCATTATCCAGATGTCCGATACTCGATTTCGAGGTCAAGGTCGAAGTCAAAGTCAATTCTCACCGCGGATTCGTTATCAGCGACCCCGATAATACTTTAGAACGAAGTTTGGGTGAAATCCTCGACCCAAAATTTCAGCCAAGGGCGTTTCTGGAGATCAAAATTACACCATCACCGATTGACTTGAAAATCGGTATATTTGTATTTTCAGGATCACTGATCACGATTCCGAGGTCAAAATTGACCTTGACCTCGACCTTATCCTTCAAATCGAGTATCGAACATTTAGGTATGGCTTTCACCTTGTCGGAAGGTCACAAGATATAGGCAGACGACAGTGACCTTTTGATATGTGATGACCCCGTAACCTGTGCGTTGATCTGTGTCCTGGACCTTGACCTTTGATCCCAGGTCAAAATTTGCGATGGTACATTTTGATTGTACTACCAGATATTTTAACCAAAGGTCATAGGTCAAAGTCGAGGAAGTATGTCAACGCACAGGTCACGTGGTCATCACATATCAAAAGTTCAAGTCGTCCGCCTATATCTTGTGACCTTCCGACTAGGTGAAAGTCATACCCAAATGTTCGATATTCTATTTCAAGGTCAAGGTCGAGGTCAAGGTCAATTCTGAACGCCGATTGGCGTTTCTGCAGGTTAAAATTACACCTTCACCGATTAACCTGAAATTGGCATATAAGTATTTTCTAGGTCACTGATCGCGAATCCGAGGTCAGATTTGAGGTTAACATTGACCTCGACCTACTTATGGTGGTTGGATAAATTGAATAAATGTACGAATTTTTTTACAATAGTAAATGAGGTCAAAGGTCACTGTCCTTTTGATATGCGAAAAGCCTATGGCCTTTCAGTTAACATATGACCTTGAACTTGACCTCGAATTTTAAAAAAAGCATACCTATTATGAATGAATATAATAACTTTCAAAGTTCAGGATCAATGTCAGAGTCAAGGTCATTTTTCAAATAAAAAGGTCACGAGGTCGTTACATATCAAAAGATCAATGTCATCCGCCTATATCTTCTGACCTTCCGACAAGGTGAAAATCATGCGCGTGGGAAAGTCCGCGGACCCTCCGTTAACCCTCTGTAAAGATGCTTAACCCTCGAGCGAAAACTTTTCGGCCCAAGGATTAGAGAAAGAAAAGAGGGCTGGCGAAGGATTTGAGGTCATAGCGGAGGGTTTGGCGAGCTCCGTATGAAGAGGCGACAGAGCTCTCTAAACCTGGTGAAATGAGGCAAACGTCCATCGAATAGTAGCGGACTTTCGCGCCCATCCACTAGTAGAGGACGCTCGCGTCCATTTCGTTGGACGCGAATCTGATTTAGGGACACAGACTGAGGCTAATGGTGTACAACGACCTTATATAACCACTCACTCACTACTCACCCTCACTAACTCACTGGCTCGCTCACTCACTCATTCACTCACTCACTCGCAATCGTTAGTGCGTCAATGCGTTAAGACGGGCGGTGGGCACGCCTCACTGGCGTTGGGCACTCACTCACCCACCATCGTTAGTGTGTCAATGCGTTAACACTGGCGGTGGGCAAGCCTCACGGGCGTTGGGCACGCCTCACTCACTTACTCACTCATTCACGCACTCATTCACGCATACACTTTTCACCCAGAAGGCGGAGGTAACTCTACCATGGTAGATCAATCCACATCCCCGGTATGCCTGAGATCATGAGTTCGGAATACACCCCAGAGTCCACGAGTCACCCCTATAGGTTAGTGTATAAGGGTAGCCTCGTCTCAATGGCGTACCTGAGCGACGCTGCACTTTTTCTACTATAGCTGCTCGCCTATCCTTACCATATAAAGTCCGTCTTTTCCGCACGTGGGGGTTTACGTACTCCGCTTTTCACTTCCTGTGAAAACATGCACCGGCTAACCATCTTGGCAGGCAACTTGGAACCATATTAACCCCTCTAGACCTGGCTGATAGGGTCATTTTAGGGGTAAAGTCCGAAAACATGCACCCTCCCATGACTTGATCGGCCTGAAGGCGCGCTTCACATGGATACCCTCCCCGAACCAGTACACCCACTATGGGCCCACCTCGACCCCAATACGTCTGTTTCCATACTCTCTTTCTACTGCGCACCATTGCGCTACTTTTACTCCACACCAGTCCAGTTGGGCGCTACCTCATGAGAGCTTCAAACTGATACGCCCCACGACCCATTCGCACCACTATGGGTCCACCTCGACCCCAAAACCTCCCTTCCATTGCCCGTTTCCCCAAAATTCCCTGTCTGTGCATGCACAGAATGTTGAAAAGGGACGACAAACGTCCAGTCGGACGCTTCCCCACAAGAGCTTCACGATGACACCTCCCGCAGCCTACTCGGGCTACTATTGGTCCACCTCGACCAAGAAACGTCCATTCAAATTCACTTTTTGACGATATTTCCACCCCACACCCATCCAGTTGGACGCTCCCCACGAATGCTTCAAACTGATAACTCACACAACCCAATCGTACCACTATGGGTCCACCTAGAACCCAAAACGTCCATCCCGATCTGCCTGCCTACTGCGCATGCGTCATCAGCACCTTTCAAATAAAATCAACGCATTGTCTCGAGACCCCTCCCATCGTGTTCTACAGCTCCAGATGAAGAAAACAAGGTGTCACAACCCATAGTAAACTCCACAAGAAAAAAATATGACCACCCCTTTCACATACATGATTAACATTGGAAGTCATTGGAGGTCTTATGTAGGGGCAGATAGCTCTTGCTGGACAGTCACCCGACCGGAAGTGACGTTACAGAAAGTGACCCGGATGTCACCGGATGCCACATTGCCGGATGTAACCTTTGTACCGGATGTCACCGGATGTGACGTCTCAGTGACGCCATCGTGACTTCACAGGAAGCGACCCGGATGCCACGTGACCGGATGTGACCTTTGACCCGGATGTCACCGGATGTGACGTCATAGTGACGCCATCGTGACGTCACCTCCACATCAGCCTCCACATCAGCCTCACTCCTCAGCCTCAAAAATGCTAATGAATTTGCCGTCTTTCTAGTGCTCAAGTCACGTGGATTTCCTCCGCGGAGGAAATTAATTATATCCGCGGAGGAAATTGGTTGTATCCGTGGAGGAAATTGATTATATCCGCGGACGAAGTTAATTATATCCGCGGAGGAAATTATTTATATCCGGGGAGGAAATTAATTATATCCGCGGAGGAAATGGATTATATCCGCGGAGGAAATTAATTATATCCGCGGAGGAAATTGATTATATCCGCGGAGGAAATTAATTATATCCGCGGAGGAAATTAATTATATCCGCGGAGGAAATTGATTATATCCGCGGAGTAAATTGATTATATCCGCGGAGGAAATTAATTATATCCGCGGAGGAAATTAATTATATCCGCGGAATTTTCGTAGAAACCAACCTAATTTTCTATATTTTTTTGGTATTTTCTAAGAAATCATTTGAATTTTCAGCGAATTCATAGCAATATTCTGTGAATTTTCCGAGTTAGGGACGTAAAGACAGAGACGAAGTCGTAGGAAAAACCTTCTCTGTTTTCATGATTTCTTGAAAAATACAAAGAAAACCTAGAAAATTAAGTTCGTTTCTTCTTAGATAGAAGAAAAACATAGGAAATCGAAAGAAAACGACAATGGCCCTGATGGGCCACCGTACATTCATGGGTACAATCTTGATGCGTTAAAGTGAAAATTGTCTGATTTTATTCAAAATAGTTTTTAAACAGACCAGTACCAGAACTCGTGGCATGCTTTGCGGCCCGGTGTGTGAGCATTGGCATATCGTTAACGATTTGCAATTGACTCAGTCAGCCATTCATCCATTTACGGTCTTGATAAGTAAAACTTCTGCAACAAAATGACACATCGAAACCAGGAAATTTAGGGCATTGATAAAAAATAGCACATGGTATCAAAATAAGACAAGGATAACTGATAAATATTGATGTGCCAAAACAATCCAAAGATAATCATTATCATAATCAGGTAGTTTACAAACAAATATAGCACGGCTACATGTTGCCAATAATATGTTAAAAGTTCTTGTGAATTGGCAGTGGCTTGCCTTTCGAACTATGGTCACACGAAATAAATTATAATTTTGAAATCTCAGAAGGCTATACGTATATTCCCGTTGTCAGGAAACATTTTTAACACTTATCGAACGCGTAAAAGTATTCATCTCTGACTAATTTTAGAGGTTGTTGGAATAAGATGAAATAATTATATAGAATTCATCAACTGGCCCATTTTAAACAATAATGAAAAGAAAAAGGTACCAAAAATTACACAACGCTAAGTAGCTCAACAATCGAAATATGTGGTTGGACGGCATTGAACACACACGTTCATATTGACGTCTAAATCAGAACATCATATCGTGTTAAAATCTGAACACTTATGTTCATATCCGTGCACTGGAGAACATATATGAACACGCGTGTTCACAACTGATCACCATATGCATGTTTGACAATGAACATATATTCTGTAACACTTTTGGAACACTAGCGTCCGCATGAACCTATGAAAGCGTTCAATTATGCGTAAAAGTGTTCGAAAGTATACACATTTCAGAATGAATACTTATTTCTCTGAGTTTCAATATTCAACACTGGGCGATATTGTAGATATTTATTTCGTTGTTTTTTATTGAAAACAACCCAGTTGATGAGCTTGATAACACTTCCATGACATATTTTAAGTAAATCTCTTTTCGTACTAGTTTTCTCTTTTCATAACACTTTTACATGTTCGAAAGGTGTTTCCAAATAGTGTCAATTTCAGTGTTCAGAATATGTAAACATTTTCTCACAGTGTAGGCGAGATCTATATTGATCGGAATTAAAAAAGTAATCTACTACCGTCCAAACTCCTTATCACAACTGTTATTATCATGAATCGTTTGGGTTTTATGAGAGACACCTGATAAATCAGTTAAACGATTAAAAAAACAACCCTATCTGCGAAGTGATGTTTTTGTTTTAGGAACTTGATAAATCTAGACGACAGGTGGAGACATTGATCTGCGAAGATATATGTATCAAATGAACTTGAAAAAACAACGACCACGAGGTTATAATCGATAATATTATTTGAAGAAACGAAAGCAGTGTTGACATGTTTGCCTTGATCGACCAGTCAACCACATCATTTTTTGTCCCCCTCCGCAACGCGGCCGAGGGACTTTAAAATGGGTTTTATTCCATCCTCTGAAGATGTCCGTACCTGTCCGTGCGAATTGTTCACAAGCGATAACTTTGAAACGCTTTGTCGGATTCCGCCAAAGTTCGGCATATGCATTCCTTGAGACAGGACGTCGATTGGAGGATCTGCCTGAAGATGGCACCACTGTAGGGTTCATTCTGTCCTTCCGTACTTGTGCAATTTCCCATTCCATGTCTGATATTAAGGTCGGGTGAGCGAAAAGTTGTCTGGTGTTCTTTAATACAGGAGTTGCGGGGGGTGTCTTCATGTCACACTCAAGGTCGTTTCATTCATATGGTGACAGTCAGTTTGGTTGGTGGAGGAAGACGGAGCACCCAGAGAAAACCACCGCCCATCGGCAAGTAACTGACAAACTTTCACACATGGACCAGTTAGGCTCGAACCCGTGCCGGTTCAGCGGTGTGAGGCTGGCGGTCACCAGCGAAGCGCCTTAAACCACTGGGTCACCGAGGACTCCCCCCTTTAATACAGGAAAGTCAGTATAAATCATATAAGTAGAATTATAATTCCTACGTATGTCCATTGTTAATTGTATCTTCCACTTTTGGCATTTCCAGGAGAATGGGTGCTTTTATGCCCCCTCTCCCAAGTCAATTGTAAATATAATTCCTGACTCTCTGTCTGATATAATTTTTCGTACCAATTCTTTAAATGAAAGCTTAAATTGAATTTTAAGTTGAAATTTTAAAGTGAAATCCAAATTTTAATTTAAATTCTAATACAAAATATATCAACTTTTAAAATTAAATTTCAACTTTTAATATGAATACGAATTCAAAATTTCAATTTGAAATTTAAAATTCGAACTCAAGTTTCATACATGAGCAGTGTGACTAACGTCACAGGACCTACGAGGTAGGGTAGGCATTAGAACTCCGATGCGAACTGAACTCCCAGTTGAAATCCTGCCTATATTAAGATGGGCGCTGCTCAAGTCAGAAACACAAGTGATTTTCATCAAAAATCACCAGAAATTTTCATCAAAACTAGGTCAGCTCAGAACTGTCTCCTAATGCGCCTTCATTCCAAAAATAAATAACGATCGCCGATTTAATTTAATTAACTAAAGGAAACAGATTGAATAATAAAAAGTTCAGTAGATTGAGGCTTTACGTGTGAAAATACATTTACATCTCTTTAATAGTTTTCAGTGCCCTTGTCCAGGGCCAAAACAACTTTTTGAATCGCATTATTTTCCCAACAATACAACAAATTCTCATATATAGTCCTATAGTAGAAAGGTAGCATTTATGTAGTTTATGGTAATTCAACTCAAGACCAACACCTTCTCGGCACAAGATAATAATGATTCTATGTCATTCTCCTGAGCATGACCGGTACAAAGACGAATAAATAGCATCTCTACATCACGTTGTTATCCAGATATATGAGACAAGACATTTTGGGTATCGGCAATCTGATGAATGTAGAATTTGAGGATTGTACTTAGCATCTTAAATACAGCCTCTTAGTACTGATTACATATCTGTTTAATTTCGTTTCCCATAATGTAACAGTTAATCAAAACATGTGTTTATATAGCAAAAGTGTGTGTCTCAAGTTAACGGCAGCTGTTCAAATGTCCCCTGGAACGGTAATAAATTAATAAAGACGTCAACATGTGAACTCATAGAATCTGCACTGTCGATGGTTTAATGTAATACCGGTACCATATGTTGTGATATTTTTTTAACTCCCAGACAGATCTGTTTATTTTTGTCTCCCCTGCTCTGACCTCTAAGAACAATTTAATTATTACACCATGGCAGTATTAACTGCATTCTCGACTCCCAAGCCTATCAGACTGTTAGTTCTGATCTGTTTATAGGCCTATTGGGGGTGACCCAGCTATACTGCTGTGACCTCTAGCTCTCAAAACAATTACGGATGGCATATCCCACCAGGTGTTGTACTGTGTTATATATACAGTGAAACATACAGCCAAGTGTTTCCGATGGGCATGACAGTGCACTCGCTGAGCCATCAATAAATAATAAAAAAAATAATTATAAATCAAATTTTCATCAGAATTCGGTCAGCTCGGAACCTGCTGGTAACAATGCCCTAATGCACGTTCATGCCAAAAATCAAGGTTCTAATGTCAACGGTTCTCCTTATTTTGCCGACGAAAGGATTCGGATGGACTGACTGACTGACTGACTGACTCACTCATTACCGGACAATTTGCGATCTGTAGCCTACTTCGTAGGAATAAGATAAAAATATTTAAAAGAAAATTTCAATTTCAATTTGATATCAAAGATTATAGGATGATGTATTTCATTAATAGTGAATAATCTATGGTAACTCATATCATCTTCCAGCTCGGTATCTGTGGTATAACTAGTAAAAGTGTTATAAACAGTTTTATAGGTCTTGTTCACTTTCAAAGTGTCGTATTCAACATCGTGTGACCCCGGAGAAGAGGGGGAGAAACATCAATTAAAACTGAACTTGTTACTAAATATGAATACACAATCATGCCATTTCTGCTTGCTCCGATGATGTAGTAATCTGTGGGCATACAGCTGAGAACATTATGCAGAGACATCAAGAAGATATAGAGAAGCTATGCCAAAGTTGATGCCGAATGAATGGCATATGAGAGAGAAGAAATTAGGCAATATGACACACTATTTCTACAGGCCGTGTCGTTGTCAAGAGGGTTGTTAGATGCTGTTCTTTAACGTTATTGAAGAAAGGAAGTTGAAGGCTGTAGCACGCTGATTACGGATTACTATATTAACGATTAACGTCAAGACATAATTAATTTTAAAAAACAAGCTCCTGATTCGAAATTTAGTAGTCAACCGTTATCCATGAAGAATTGCCACCCGCATAATCAAAAGATCTAACTCATAAGACATTATTAGCCCTAACCTCCAAGCTGGCACAATATAAAGATGCCGGTGTGATGGTGAAGAATGTTCTGGGGATTAGTATCCCTCACAGCCAGAGAAAAAAGTGATGGCCCATCACCCTTTAATGGCGATCAGACCTTTAAAATGTGATGAGTTAGAACCATGACCTTTGAATGGTGATGGCCATCACCATTTAAGGGTGATGACTTTGCCTCATCACCTTTAAAGGGGTCAGCACTCTTCAGAGGTGACGGCCATCATTTTTAAGGGTGATAAAAAAAAATGGTGATGGCTCTAACTCATCACCTTCTCGGGGTGATAGTTACCACCTTTTTTTCTGGCTGTGCGTCTTATATCTTTTTCTGTTGCAAATAACACCAAGTGTCAGATCCGACATTCAATATTCAGCCGTCGTCAATAAAATAATTTACGCGCCAATAATCTGTATGGAACCTTTCAAACCTGCATAGAAGTTTACCTGGAGAATGTGCGAATGCCTGCTGGCGCAGATGATGTAGTAATCTATGGGCATACAACTGAGGAACATATGCAGAGACCTCGAGAAAATCTGGAGAAGCTGCGCCAAAGTTGATGCCGAATGATTGCCATATGAGAGAGAAGAAAATTGGGCTATATGATACACAATTTTGACAAGCGGCTTGTTTGGTGCGGATCGTTAACGTTGTTGAAGAAACAAAGTTGAAGATTATAGTACGCTGATTACTCAGTACACTATTCTGTGGTGTTCCATTTCGGCCATTTTTGCATCGCGCGTCACGTCGCCCACGACGTCGCCCGCGACGTCGCCCTTCCCGTCGCTTTAATCAACACGACGCGATGGGAGACGTCGCCCACGACGTCGTCTACGACGTTGCTCGCGACGTCGCTCATCCCGTCGCCCTTCCCGTCGCGTTCTTATAATGTTAAGAGATGGAACGCGACGCGACGTCGCTCTGTTTAAACCCGACGTCGCCCACGACGTCGCTAGCGACGTCGCCCTTCCCGTCGCCTTCCGGTATTTTAGGACAAAGTCGAGCTGCGCATGCTTAAGGAGCAGCTATTGCGATGTGGGTCGTATGGTGAGGCCGCCATTTCATCAATGAGCTCTGCCACTATCGACGAAGAAAATTTCGGCGTAAATGAATAATGCTTATCCTGCATTGTCGTATAGCTTTTAAACGGTGTTAAATATTAGTCCATGCTTGGAATGATACCTGTTATGAAATTATCTCGGAAAGTCTGTAACTCGCTGTGTTGTACTGTACACATTATATTTTCGCTTCCAAAAGATATGCGCAACCCCCACATCAGTACACGCGTGGATGTGTGTGTGGCTTTTATGTGTGCTTTTATGTGTTTGTGTGTTCTCATTTTTCAGATATCCTTACAGTATACCTCCTTATGTTACTACATTGACCAGGGCGTTGAAAATATCCTTTTATTTACTGCTGTCCAACACTGTATACCGGTACTCAACCTGTCACGTTCCGACAGATTGTAGTAGATCGTTTAGCTTTCAATTTAGCAGAGAGAGATAGTCCTATAGCTCTCAAAAAGAAGAGAAAAAAAAAGAAATTATGATGGAATTGAAGTCATTTTACTGTGAGAATTATGTTCTCTCTATTCTTTCTAAAAATTGATTGAAGAATATTAGTTTTTTCTGTACTTTTCGAATTATCCGGCATTTCCACGATCGTACTAGCCGTTTGACGACAATTGAACTTCAAATTTAAGACGAGTTCTTGGAGTTCGGGTAAGTTGCTCTTAACTCATGGCCGTAGACAAGGGGGGCATGCCCCCCCCCCCCTAATATTTGCAAGACAAACAAAAAATATACGTGTTTGTGAAATACATATTCCCCACATCGTGTTTGTCAGAGAGGAAAGTGGTCAAGCAGAGGAAACGAGGCCTGTTTAAGCATACAGTTAATAGGGGAGTTCCGAATCGCCTTTTACATCTAGACTGCTGGCGCTCGTGTTGTTAAGAGTCGAGAGTGATTCTTGACCTTATTTTCTACGAAAATCTGTCGTCGATAATTGCATGTATAAAATTCTCTAATCGAACTTGTAAATCAATGAGAAAATCATGTCCGTCTCAGTGCACCAGCGCGGGCAGTTGCGAATCACTTTGGTAAGAAGCGGATCGCGCCATCTAGCGGTCGTTACAGCCGCTGAGAATATATATGTATATATATTTTTGTAAAGCCTGAGTGGTCATCTATCACCAATATCCCAATAGGCGAAAAATGATGTATCACATGCCTGGACTTTGTTGGATTGCCATTACTGAGGCAGAAATTTGTCATAGACAACGACGGCCTGATCTGTCTGACCATGCCATATACGGAAATTATCCTCACTAATTAAATTAATTCTCTCAGGATTTCGATAATTCGTTATTTGTTCACGGACGACACCATTCATTTAAGATTCAATCTGACGGACCTGGTTCAATAGAAACCTGTCGAAAATGTTTCCCCATCTGACCTGATATACTGCATGGAATTCAGATTCAAATTTAAGAAAGTTACACACACGTTCCATCGTGTTTCTGACAGCTGAACGAATTCTACTCGCATATTCAAGATTACAATATATAAACTCTCTAAATGGACATCGGACATCTATTTAGCATCTATATTTGGACAAAAGAAAATAGAGGAAAGGACACACAGATATATTTTCCCAATTTTAATAATGAAATCTTTAATTTTGAACTCTTTGGTATGTGTGTGGTGGGGTGGGGGAAGGGGGGGGGAGGGGGTGAAGACTATCCCGTTCTGTGACTTAAAATTATTCCAAAGCAACAACTTCGCCCAAGAGACATTTGTCCGTGTGCAGTCTTCAATGTCACAATTCGTAATCCGGAATTGACATCTCTAATGCCGCATTATGTTACAATGCTGGCGAGTTAAGGGTTATCGCAAATCATTAGATATTGTGTTTGACCATTAATATGATTCAGTCACTGAAACGAATACTGAAATTACCACTTAAAGCCATTTTATTTCTCGTAGATTCAACACTTATGAAATCACACGCGTTTTTGTCCCAGCGTGAATTTGCCATTGCGTGGTACCGGAAGCATCACCATGCCGAATTGACCGAGAAACAAACAACGCAGGTCGGTTGTTCGACATTTATTTGGGTCCACAGAAACAAACGTTCCAATGAAAATAGAAAAGATTTACACAGATGCTTTATTGCAAGAAATATAGGGCGTTCATTAGGAAAGTGATCCGCAAGTCACCGTGATTCGGAACCCACAAAACTACTGTATAAATTCCCTTCAAAATGTACAAAACACGTATTCCCTCCAAAACCACAACCTGGATGAGTCGCTGAGCTAATTAGTTTGTACAACGTTTTTTGTGTTGACCAAGTTTGAGGTTTAATAACCCTGGAAAGAAAATACCCACACATAAAAGCAAGAAAAGAAAAAAAAAACTGGTTACAACGTGTGCGTTTTAATGTTGAGTTTTATTCACTGGGAAAGGCCAAGAACGCATCTCCAGTCATCTGGGATGCTGGAACTTCCGGGGCCTAGGCGGCCCCTGGATCCTCGCCGTATTGTGCTGTCATAGTATAGCCCCCCCCCCCCCGCCCCAAATCTGAAAACTTCAAATCTCGTTGATATGCACTCTTAAAATAATTCATGGATTTTGTTCCAGGTTTTGTTCAGTTTATTTGACGACAATTGTGTTTCAAGGATGATTTTTTTTCTTCTTGAGAATGAGGAAAGAATCTCTGCAGTTAAGAGCAACTTACTGGAACTCCAAGAACTCGTCCAGAATTTTAAGTTCAATCGTCTAGAACGATCGTGGAAATGCCGGACGATTTAAAGAGTGCAGAAGTACTAATATTCTTCAGTCAGTTCTTAGAAAGAGTAGAAAGAACAAAATAACTTCAATTCCATCATAATTTTTTTTTTTTTTTCTCTTTTTGAGAGTTATAGGACTATCTCTCTCCGCTAAATTGAAAGCTTATAGATCTACACTACAATCTGTCGGGACGTGACAGGTTAAGTAACGGTATACAGTGTTGGACAGCAGTAAATAAAAGGATATTTTCAACGGCCTGGTAAATGTGGTCACATAAGGAGGTATACTGTAAGAACAACTGAAAAACACAAACACATAAAAGCACACTGAAAAGCCACACACACATACGGGGGTTGCGAATATTTTTTGGAAGCGAAGATATAATTTGTACAGTACAGCACAGCGAGTTGCAGACTTTCCGAGAGATAACTTCATAACAGGCATCATTTCAAGCATGGACTAATATATAACACCATTTAAAAGCTATACGATAATGCAGGATAATCATTATTCATTTACGCTGACATTTTCTTCATCGATAGTGGCAGAGATCATTCATGAAATTACGGCCTCGCCATACGATCCACATCGCAATAGCTACTCCCTAAGCATGCGCAGATCGATTTTGTCCTAAAATACCGGAAGGCGACGGGAAGGGCGACGTCGCGTTTAAACAGAGCGACGTCGCGTCGCGTTCTATCTCTTAACATTATAAGAACGCGACGGGAAGGGCGACGGGATGGGCGACGTCGCGAGCGACGTCGTGGACGACGTCGTGGGCGACGTCGCCCATCGCGTCGTGTTGATTAAAGCGACGCACGACGCGCGGCGGGAAGGGCGACGGGATGGGTGACGTCGTGGGCGACGTCGCGTTTAAAAAGGGCGACGTCGCGTCGCGTTCTATCTCTTAACATTATAAGAACGTGACGGGAAGGGCGACGCGCGACGCGAAAATGGCCGAAATGGAACACCATACTATTCACTGACAAAGAAGATTCAATCTGTTTGGATACTAACATGACGTCATCAAGACATAATTAATTAAAATTCATCATTCAGTCATCAATCATAAAGAACGTGTCCATAATGGAAATACCTAATCTGTAAGAACTTCCGCGTCCATAATGGAGATACCTAATCTGTAAGAACTTCCGTGTCCATAATGAAAATACCTAATCTGTAAGACATTATTAGCGCCTAACTCCAAGCACGCACAATATCAAAGATGCTGGTATGATGGCTGAGACATTGGTAAGATATGTAAGAGGTGGGGAATTTACGACGTCTTTCGGCTAGAAAGCAAGCATATGACTTCACAGGAAAGCCTCCCTCGCCACTTCACATTCAGGCTAGAACACGGAGGATTCTAAGACGTGGCATTGTTATCTCAGCCATGCTTTTATTACAGCTGTTCATGTGGAAACTATGAAGTAAACACACGGCACCTAGCACCGGCTTAAGCGAAATTAGATACGCTAAATAGGTAAACCCAAAAAGCTCAAATAAGTAACTCATCTGATGGTAATAATTCCAGTCATCAAGGATAAATTATAATATAATTATATTCTGATGTTAATGGATGAGTACGGAGGTCGTCAGATGGGGTAAACATGGAAATGTTTGATTTATGACCAATTTTGTGTTTTCTCTGATTTTAGCCATTTATCCTATCCTACCCTGTTAAAACGTGATGGACAATTTAGATTTTGGTTAATGTGTTGAAATGATCTCTTCAGCACTCTAGCAGAACTAAAAAATGGAGAAACCTATGTTGTATTTGGGATGCAACGAAAATTATTTTTTCTAGTTCAGCCCCAGGACTAATAATGACGACCCAGTCAGATTCCAAAAACTAGCTCCTATTTTGCCGTTTCTTTTTGTTAAGGCATGAAGACATTATTTCCACGGATCATCGTGCACTCGGACCTCCAACCTGACTGACAGGGCTCGAAATACTGGTAATGAAATTCTGTCATAAGTTCAATAACTCATTATTCGTGTTTTTCTTTGTCTTGCAGGTTCAACTGCAAGACAATGAGTGTGGTAACTTTCGGACTACTATGTATGATGTACTGGTACTTCTTTATTCCGAGATCACCGACCAACGCCACTCGATCTTCTTCAGTGGAGCGTTCCAGCAATCCAATCAGTATTAAAACTCCTGACAATTGCTCCAAAACAAGGGATGGCACCCAGGTATTTATTGGAGATTCTCATGTGCCTGAGAAATTGTTCTACAACGAAACTTGCTCAGAGAGACATCACGTGATCTACCACAGAATCCCCAAAACCGGAAGTACCACCATGACAGTTCTGGTATGGCGATTCGGAATGACGAGGGATTTGAAATTTGTACTCCCCAAGAAATTTGATGGGATATTACCTTTACTGACCGAGAAGGATCATCATCTGCCAAGTCCTGGACATTTTTGTGACATGATGGCGCTACACGTTTTCTACAACTACGATAATTATAAACCGTACTTCAGACCAGACACTGTTTTCGTGTCTCTGATTAGGGAACCTCTGAGCCATTTATCGTCGTCGATATACTACAATTCCAAATTATTACAACGTATTCCAGGAACCGACAAACTTGCCGCTTACCTGTTGGATCCGAAGGCCTATGAATTTAAGCCTAATGAAGCAACAGCAACAATTCCACATAACCCTTTGGCAACTTTCTTTGGTTTGCCGAAGGAACATTTCGAAAATATGGATAAAATAGTAGATTTGATATATGAAATTCACAACAGATTCATCGTGGTCATGATACTTGAGCGGTTGAACGAATCACTTGTTATGCTGAAGCGAAAACTATGTTGGTCTACAAAGGATATACTTTATATTGTACGTAATGTTAACGCACAGAAACCGAAATTTCCTTCAACGACAGAGCAGTATTTCAGGTTGAAAAAGTGGTCTATGGCCGATTATGCAATTTATGACCATTTTTATAAAAGATTGCAACAGCTAATTCACGAAGAGGGCCCCAATTTCCAAACTGAGGTAGAATATTTCGAGAAGGCATTGAATATGACGAGTGGCTTTTGTACAAAATCGATGGCGTCGGACAGTGTTCTGAAATATTCAGGGACGCCTTTCAATGCCGAGTTTGTGCTCACAGCTGAAGATTGTCGTGTAATGATCGTGCATGGTCCGGATATGCAGAAAGAGATAAAAGCTAAACATCTAAAATCGAACTTTTGTGGCTAATCTGATGTTTATGTGGCCGTGTAAGGGTGAAAATTTAACTTGGCGTCAAAAATCATTGTCCCACGACTTCCGGATTTCTGCTGTAAAAGAAAGAAATCGCGGAAGTCAAGTGTATTTCGTCTCTTGGAGCTCTTGTCAAATCAGCAAATCTAATGCTTCTTTTGAAGATTGATTATCCATCTGAAAAACAACAGGTAAAAATATTATTCTAATAACCTTGAAGCATTATATATACTCCATGAGATGTTTAAATACCAGACTTTCAGTGAACGCCTTTGTAAACAAACTGAAGTATGTTTATCTAACACAAAAGTATATTTCAGTCAAAAATAAAAATCACTTCGGATTCATGCATGGATGACCCTTTGGCACCGCTATTTTGCTGATAATTAAGAAAAAAATAAAAATGTGTGTCTCCTATACAGGGAATTAGACGTGATTCGGTTATATTAAATATTAATATTATATTATTTTATTGTTTGCATTTTTTGTTTCCGTATCTTCTGATTTGTGCACTTAAATGGTTTAAATTCAGATTGTATTCGTGTTATATGTGTACATGAGAGATATCTGGCAACCCTGACCACGTGGGTGTGTTAGAGAGAGGGACACAATATTTGTAAAAGCGTGGCCACATCCTGCAATAAAAATATAAAAAAAATGCTTGGGTTAAAATGAAAAATGTGTGTCCGCTCACATAGTCCATTACTTTTCAACTATCAATTCCCCCCACATATTTACCTCTTTCCTATGGAGGTTTCTCAAACCTTCTAGCCATTGCACCCATTTCCGTACTGATTCTAGGCTTCACGGGTTTAAAGGACTTCTTGTTCGAGCTACGGCTTCCCAAAGTTGCTCACAGATTACTAGTCTGTACTTTTATACCATCCTATTTAATTACTTCTAACATACATGTATGTGTTTATTTCTGATTGGAATATGATGACCTAACTATCCATTATTAGTTCTGAATCAGTCCAAATAATTTATGTCAAAAGTTCATATCTGTTAAATTGGCGGCTTCCTGATGACCTGTCTGTAGTGTGGGATGACTCCCTGAAGTCGATTCGGAGTGTCTGTTCTGTTACCATGCCGGATCCTATATCAAATTAATATATGCTAATATATGCTACTGTCTCATTGACCAATCTTCTTTTGCTATACTGTACTGTTTCAGACTAACTAAGTTACGTCTAACGCACAATTCCATCTTTGTCTTGATTCTTTAACCATTTTCACTTGATTGTATTTTCTGTATTATTATCAACTCTTCCAAAGTCAATTGTCTTTCTCTTGCTGACGCTAATATGCTTTGTGAATGACACATACCACATGTAGACAAGAATATTTTTTTTCTAGTTATTCACCATTGTTTTCTGGCGCCAAAGAATATCGTCGTACTTTTATGGTAATGGATGACGTCAAACTTGACACAGTGATAAAAATGTTTGTTATTTGCCTTCAATAGACGATGTGTACAGGGCGATAGCAGCATATCACAGTGTCAGTGATAAAAAATAATGTCTATTATTTTCATTCATTTGAGGATGTGTATATAGGGCATTTTTACGTGGGTACGTGTCCATATCTCGATATAAATGTGATTATACGAACTTTTTTGGTTGCACGCTAGATATCAATGGAGATTGGTATTTTTTTGTATCCTGGTTTATGGTACATTCTATGATGGCCGAGAAGGAACATCGCTGTATTGTGTTATGAATCTGGACCGACACACGAAGGCAGGATGCGAAGTCGCGAAGGCAGGATGCGAAGTCGCGAAGCCAGGATGCGAAGAACGAAGGCAGGATGCGAAGCGCGAAGTCAGGATGCGAAGGCAGGATGCGAAGTGCGAAGCCACGATGCGAAGCGCGAAGTCACGATGCGAAGTCAGGATGCGAAGCGCGAAGTCAGGATGCGAAGTCGCGAAGGCAGGATGCGAAGTCGCGAGGCCAGGATGCGAAGCGCGAAGTCAGAATGCGAAAGCAAAACATGCAGCGCGAAGTCAGGGTGCGAAATCAAAACAATGCGAAGCGCGAAGCCAGGATGCGAAGTGGCGAAGCCAGGATGCGAAGTGGCGAAACCAGGATGCGAAGCGCGAAGTCAGGATGCGAAATCAAAACAATACAATGCAAAGACTGGAAGCGGAGCGCGAAGTCAGGATGCGAAGTCAGGGTGCGAAGCGCGAAGTCAGGATGCGAAGTCAGGATGCGAAGCGCGAAGTCAGGATGCGAAATCAAAACACTGCGGAGCGCGAAGTCAGGATGCGAAATCAAAACAATGCGAAGCGCGAGGTCAGGATGCGAAATCAAAACAATGCGGAGCGCGAAGTCAGGATGCGAAATTAAAACAATGCGGAGCGCGAGGTCAGGATGCGAAATTTAAACAATGCGGAGCGCGAAGTCAGGATGCGAAATCAAAACATCAGCATTGCGCATGATCCTATCGAAACGAGGCCGGTTTGTAGCCCTGATTGCTAATATGCATTGTAGAGGCAATTGAAGATTATTGCTGGTTGTTGTTATCACAGCAACGGAGGAAGTAAAATTATTCTGATGTGTACCTTTGCTTTGCATTACTGATGTTTTATAGAAATTCACAAATGATATTTTGAATATTTTCAGATCTGGCGTTTCGGGAATGATTAAAACCGACCCGAATAATTGATAATTAATGCTGAAGGGCTCAAAACTTTCGTAAGACTCTAAGTTAGCCTGGTGACTGTTCAGGTTGACATTTTTATTCCAATCTTGCAAAATTTACAGTTAGCCTGGTGTGTGAATGGGCCATACCATCTAGGAATAATTGAGAATTATTGCTTACCAGATAAATTGGTCTTTATATATAGTGTCAGAAGTGGATGAATTTCATCCACTTCTGATAGTGTATATAGTGTAATTTTCCATGCTTGACAAACACGGGCTCTCGCTTTAAAATATGGCCATGCATGAGTATTATAGTAAGCTATATGATAATTTAGTGATTCTAACCAAAAAAAAAATAGAAATTTTAAAAATTGGAAAAAATTAAAATTTTAAAATTAAAAAAGCAATTTAAATTAAAAAATTAAAAAAATATATCTCTGACACAACAGTGCTACTTAGCCCTGCGTCCGAAACGATCCGGGCCAATTCTAAGATGGTGGTTTGTACAAATTTAGGATTGATGATATAAAATGTGAAATCAAAGATCAATATTTCCATACATCCGTATTATGTGCTAATAAATATATACACACGGAAACAGATAGACTATTAACAAGCAGTAAGATAATTAGCCGTTAGTTTGGGGCTATTGTCTAAAACTCGTATGCTCGTCACTCCATGCCAAAAGTTTACGTACAGGGCAATATCGTAATTCGCGAACATTAGGCTGGTTAAAAAAGTTTCCTGTTTAACATCACCGCCCGCCCCGAAATATTCGGCCGCCCCAATTTTTGTTATTTTTATTCTTTTTTTCTTCCTCATCTTTGGAATCGACGCTCCGAGACCGAAGTCAAGCGACTTAGAAGTAGATATCTCAATAAATGTACACTAAAATTTAATGAAACTAGATCCAGATACAAGCCAAACGATTTTTCTGTTCAATAAACTAGTTACATCATTCATCCGACGATGCATATAGTTTGGAGTCCGAAGTCGAGATTGTCAAGGCCGAGGCCGCCAAACATTGCCAATTTATCGTTTCTCTGTTTACGTCAACCCTTTGGAATATAAGCATAAATAAAAAGATATTCTTGTCTATTCTATATGGTACAAATCGGCCGTGTTCTAATTCATTTCCAGAATTCTCCGTCAGTGTCCACCACAGAAACAGCCAAATCAAATAGTTCGATAAAACAGGCTTTGGGTGTGAACTATCCCTTTCTGGATAGTAATATTCCAGTGGGACCTGCATATGGCGTATACATATCTCGCTTAGTAGCATTTGCTAGATCCTGTGTTAAATGTGATGATTTTAATCAACGTCACAAAACATTGTTGCAGAAACTTATAAAACAGGGCTATTCCACCAAGCGCCTCCACTCAAAGTTTCTCAAATTTGGCGATACATATCGCATGCTGATAACAAAATACGAACGTAGCGTGCAAGATCTATGGCGCTACGTTTCGTAACTTGTGTCTAATTCCGCTTAACCCGGGGCTAGGGGCCGTATGAACCCATGTACTTCAAGATCCTCATGGTACTCATATGAACAGTCACAATCAAAGCGTGACTGAGATACATCATTCTTTAGATGACGACTTTACAACGAATATTATGGATTAAGAATACTGATCAGCGATACGGATTTGATATTTTTGGAACATCATGATGTCTTGCCGGCATCATTGAAAACTGTTGACCGCTTCTCTCTTGCAGGAAACAAGCCTATGTTTATGTATACTATGATTGTCTTTTTGAATTTGGTGCTAATACTGTTATGTGGAAAATGGAATAGGTCTTTGGATTATGGACGCGGATATTCTCTAATGGACGACGGCTGGATTATGAATGACGGACTAGACGCTTGTAATTTAAAACTTGCACAGTTATAAACCAGAATTGAAAATACACAAATTGATATATATTTCTTCAAATATTATTCGAAATTCAAAACCATCTATCACTGAGTGATAATACCGCATGGTATCATAACGGTTATCGGAAACGGTCTCAATACCGCTAAAAACGCATGTCGCTCTCGCAACGGTCCTTTTCAGGACCACACAAAATTTACCGTCATCCCTCGAGGTGTAGGCCTATCGGCTCTGCAAAATCATGATCATCGACATGGATCGCTCAGCCTCATTATGGAATCACAACATACCCTAATTAGCAAATTTAATAATAAGAGTTTTACAAAAATTTACGTGGAGGGTGTTCGTAGGCTATATCATGTTATTTAGTCCAAGTGTCATTTTCCGCCGCCAAACTGTCACACTAAATATACCACGTGGGAGATAGCCGGATGCCATGGGAATTGACCCATTTATGTTTGAATAAGAGTAACTGGGTTCCCGTTTTCAAGATATATTATTGCTGGTTGTGAGTTCCATCGCATATATTGAAGACAGAAATTCATCCCTTGATAGAATAACAAAAATCCCCCAAAACGAGGCAATGTTTTGGGATTTTATTTTTAACATCATTTTTAACATCATGCTAAACAGAAAATTAATTTTAACCAGCCTTGGGGTGATCTCTTCAACCTGAAATGTACGAGACTAAGTCCTGCGAGAGTGTTAGCACTTCGTTGGTTAGCATAATGTTATTAATACTGCCACTTTGATCTGCTTAGCAATTTATCTGGTAAGCAACAATTCTCAATTGTTTTTAGATGGTCTGGCCCATTCACACACCAGGCTAACTGGAAATTTTGTAAGATTGGAATAAAAATGTCAACCTGAACAGTTACCAGGCTAATTAGAGTCTTACGAAAGCTTTGAGCCCTTCAGTATTAATTATCAATTATTCGGGTCGGTTTTAATCATTCCCGAAACGACAGATCTGAAAATATTAAATTACCATTTGTGAATTTCTATAAAACATCAGTAATGCAAAGCAAAAGGTACAAATTAGAATAATAACAACCAGCAATAATCTTCAATTGCCTCTGCAATGCATATTAGGAATCAGGGTTACAAACCGGCCTCGTTTTGATAGAATCATGCCCAATGCTGATGTTTTGATTTCGCATCCTGACTTCGCGCTTCGCATTGTTTTGATTTCGCATCCTGACCTCGCGCTTCGCATTGTTTTGATTTCGCATCCTGACTTCGCGCTGCGCTTTGTTTTGATTTCGCATCCTGACTTCGCGCTTCGCATCCTGACTTCGCGCTTCGCATCCTGACTTCGGGCTTCGCATCCTGACTTCGCGCTTCGCATCCTGACTTCGCATCCTGACTTCGCGCTCTGCTTCCAGTCTTTGCATTGTATTGTTTTGATTTCGCATCCTGACTTCGCGCTTCGCATCCTGGCTTCGCCACTTCGCATCCTGGCTTCGCGCTTCACATTGTTTTGATTTCGCATCCTGACTTCGCGCTGTATGGTTTGATTTCGCATTCTGACTTCGCGCTTCGCATCCTGGCCTCGCGACTGCGCATCCTGCCTTCGCGACTTCGCATCCTGACTTCGCATCGTGACTTCGCGCTTCGCATCGTGGCTTCGCACTTCGCATCCTGCCTTCGCATCCTGACTTCGCGCTTCGCATCCTGCCTTCGTTCTTCGCATCCTGGCTTCGCGACTTCGCATCCTGCCTTCGCGACTTCGCATCCTGCTTTCGTGTGTCGGTCCAGATTCATAACACAATACAGCGATGTCCCTTCTCGGCCATCATACTTTGCAGCTAAGACTTTGGTTTTGTAAAAAAATAGCAGTGCCCTTTCTTTGCAACTAAGACTTAATATACCGGTAATAGATTATTTGATTGGCTGTGAAACAAGCACGTCATTTTAGCCTGTATAATATTTCGTCCAATGAGAGTGACTGTTTTATCGATCGTTGACAGGAGTACTGCAACGGATCGAGACGATTTGGTCTGGAAAATTTTCATAGAGGTTTGCTGCAAACTTTAATATGCTGATCGTAATAGCCGACCAACGTATCAAGGGAAAGGTGAAAACCGAAACTGATAAAAACATATCTGGTTCAACCTTTGTGAGTAAATGCACTATAACCAGCTACCTCCCCACTGCGCATGCTCCATATCACAGGATTACTCCACTACGACCCTGCCCCCAATAGCAGAAGATAACCTTCACGGCTTGGCTTTGAGGTTTTGGGAAAAACCCAGACCCGCACGGTTCAGTTTGAATCCGACCGGACACCTCCTTCAGTTTTGCACATGCGTGAACTACTTTCCATATGCTCTTCCCATATAAACGGAGAAAATAACCTCTAGATCATTCTTTTTGACGCTAGGTCAACATAGGTATTATGCGGAATTGAAAAGTACCGTAATCGGGATGTTCTACAAACATCGATTTTACTATATATGATCTCACTTCCGGCGGTGTGTTACTCGGGCGGGAATCGTGTCCGAATATCTGACTGGTGGCTGGGGTATTATCATACCCCAGACTAGTATATAAAGAGCATGTGGGGTCACCTTTGAATTTTGCATATGACCTTTGTGGCGTCACTTCCGGTTTCGTTCACATTGCCGGAAGTCACCTTTGGTCCCTGCGCATGCAGTCACTTCCGCTCACGGGAATCCGACCGGAAGTGACGTCACAAAGGTAATATGCAAATTGCCAATGTCAATGTGACCTCAGATGCTCTTTCAAAGGAGACAACAGGCGCCTACGTGCCCTTTCGGAACCTGATGATGCGCAAGAATCAACGTTCAATTTCAGTCACGTGGCAAAGAACCTGGATGCTTCACTCAGAGGTCAAAGGTCAATACGATCAACGATCCTCATTCGAAGGGGTCAAGAGGCGTCTACAGGCCCTCTTATGTTACGTCACAAAAAGTCATTTGCAAATTTAAAAAGGTCAGTAGGTCAATAGACGTCTACGTACCCTTTCGGAACCTGAAACATTTCCGTAAACCGGCTAACTACGGTATACAAAAGAACCAAATCACATTCTTGTTGGAAAAAACCCGGTTTTATTTTCATAGCCGAGAACACAACATATATACAACAGTTATATTTTCTTATAACATCAACGACAGAAATTCAGTGGAATATCTGCGGTGTAAGTTCACCTTTACTTTAGTATTGATAGGGTACCCATCAGTCTAAATATCCAGATACGCCGTGGGGATGCCATCTGGGAGAACTTTGCGCTTGAGTAGAAGAAGGTGAAGGAGTCCCGCTGCGGGGCGTAGGTGTGTACCTGGCTCTGGACGACACGAAAACCCTTGTTGGTTCTACTGGCACTGACCTGGCTTTGGAGTGCATCGAGGTACAGGGCTTTGGTGATGTTATTGTCCCGACGACTGACTCCTTTACAACTGAACGTGTTGTTGTGGTCGCCCTTACCGTCACAATAGTGGGGTTTTGAGGAGAGAGCGACCATGGCATCTCCAGTTCATTCTAACTTGAAGAGCCATGGGGTTCTTTTGTCAAATTGGAGCGATATGCAAGAGTGTAGTGGTCTTGGCGCGGCAGTCGTCGATCTCGTTCGGTATCATATCGTTCTCGCAGTTCAGGATTGACCAAGGATTCCCAGTCCGGGTTGGAAACGGCCATGTTTTTTGAATCCGTATCTATCTCGATCAACTGCCAGTCCGAGGAGTTGGAAAATACACACAGGAAGTCGTAGAAAAATTCTAGCATATGCAGTTTGTCCAGCTGGTACACCATGCCCCCAATCTGCAGCGGCAGGTTGTGCGTGATGGTCTTTTTGGGCGAGGTGATTTCGTACATGGGGTCGTCAATCATCTCCATGTGCCGGTACAGGGGTGAATTCAGGCGTTTACAGGCGGCTTGATGCAAATCTTAATGTCGACGTGGCGGCCCTGGTTGTTTAAGTCTACCAAGCCACTGTTGCCAAGCAACTTCATCGTTTCTAAGATGATAGCTTTATTTGGGGTTGGCATCTCCTTGGCCGCGGGCGGTGAGCACGGCCTCCGCAAAGTCCTTGAAACAAGCCTCGACTGTAAACTCCATCACTTGATAGATTTTGGTGAATTCGAGACCATGATGCAGGTAACAGCGCAGTAAGGGTGTGCCAAGCAGGATCTTCTCTCCAAACATGCTGCCGATTAACATACTACGGGGCTGTACGAGTACATTATGTCCCTCAGCATGCACCCGCATGGTGAGTCCGATGTCGTCTCGCCACACCTCGGTGTTTTTGAATATGGGCGGACATTCGGCGATCTTCGCTTTTAGGTGGTCAGGAACGTGTAGACCACACTCTACGAATCCGTCTGTACAGTGCGTAGGATGTCGGTCATAGTGATGGTGGTCCGGTAATCCAGAAAGGCCTGATTTGTAGGACGTTGGGCTTTGAACTCCTGCCACTCAGGGAGTCACCGGGTATAATAACCGGTCGACATGGGTTGTGCCAAACTCGCTAGGTAGGTGGCGTTGGCGAAGAATGCGATTATTTTCTTGCACATTTTCTCACTAGCCCGGATTTGGGTCAGCTCTTTCTCATGGTACCGATGGAATATAATACGGGGACCGCTCACGATATTTCCTTTCAAACAGTCAAACTTGTCGGCGTCTTTCTATTCGATGAGGACAAAAAAGGTTGGTAAATCCTGGAACAGATACCACAGGGTCAGGCCGAGAATGCTTACAAACTCTTTAAACACGTCGACACCCAAACCTCTGTAGAAGGCAGCCATTTTGTCGGTAGCTTCCACGAAAGGGACGACATACAGATTGCTGAAACAGACGAGAAAATCCTGGAGAGTTTGCATTCTTTCACGGACCCACATTTTTTTGGAGCTCGAAATAGAGGGTGTTGGGTAATGCTTCTTCTTTGAGATCGTTGTAGGTCTCTTGGGGTGGGAGTTGTGTCTCGTCCAGACGGTCCAGGTGGGTCTAGTAGTTATATGGAAAGCAGCCTTTGCTCTGAGCGCAGTTGTAGGCTTTTACCCACTAGTCATAGCTGTAATTCGGCGCCGGGCAAGTCCACCCGTCTAGAAAGCGGAGTGAAGTCGTAGACAGGGCGACGTGGTTGTTCGTCTTCTTGATGAAACCGACTTTGGCTAGGTAGGGGTACAAGAGTTCTTTGGTGAAGTTCAGATCGTCCCGTCCGATATTGAACCCGAGGACGGGTAATTGGTTCAAATATTCCGGCAAACGCAACTTCAGTTTCAGGGTTTGGGCGCATCGTTCTTGGTTTCGTCCTCGGTTTCGTCTTCGGTGTCATCCTCCGCAGTCGACGTTGGAATACGCGCATCAAGTGCCGCTAAGACATCGCGGTAGATCGTGTATGGGTGATACTCTGCATTGGCTTGACTGACCGTTTCAAGGTAGTTCATCATTCAGGTAACCAGTTCATGTTGGTCACCGGTAGAGACGAAAAAGACCGGGGCGGTCTCATACCCGGGAACATTGATGTGGATACTCACACTCAAGGGGATGTGCCTACTACAGTTGAATATTCTTATAATTGGTACTATTCCAAAATGCCCCGTAATGTTGAAAAATGTGATTTACTGTTGTATAATATTCCATATTATTGTTATCAGAATAAATAAAATTTATCGTAATGGATGGTGCTGTTTTACTCTTAGCCTATTATGTGGGAGCTTGTGTTAGTTGTTGTGCTCAGATTGAAAAGCAAACACAAACGTCCATTCATTGATGTCAAGCCACTCTGCAAATTTGAAGTCGATAACTTCAATCATTCTCGAGTTATTACCCGGACAAGATCTAAGCGTTTAAATTGGTTCTCCATACAGGGTTTCACTTCCGGTTGCGCATGCGCAGCCCATATTCTCATCCCACATTGCCCTAGGGCGGAATCTTGGGTCCCGACGACTCATTTGGTAAAATCCCATGTCTCTGGCTCCATTGGTTCTCCATACATGGTTCCACTTCCGGTTGCGCAAGAGCACCCCTAAGCCCTCACCCAACATTACCATACGGCGGAAGCCTGGGTCCAGGCGACTCATTTGGTGAAATCCCCATGTCTCTAGCCCCACTGGTTCTCCAAACAAGATTCCGCTTACTGTTGCGCATGCGCAGCCGTATACCTTCACCCATTATTACCTTAGCGCGAAAGACTGGGTTCATGTGACTCATTTGGTGAAATCCCCATATCTCTAACCCATTGGTTCTCCGTCCATGATTTCACTTCCGGTTGCGCATGCGCAGTTCTATGCCCTCACCCCAAATTATCCTAGGGCGGAAGTCTGGGCCCAGGCTACTCATTTGGTGAAATCCACATGTCTCTGGCCCCATTGGTTCTCGGTACAATGTTCCACTTCCGTTTGCGCATGCGCAGCCCTATACCTTCACTTCGTATTAATCTAGCGCGAAAGCCTTGGTCCAGGAAACTCGTTAGGTGAAATCCCCGTGTCTCTAGCCCCATTGGTTCTCCGTATACGAAATATGAAGAAAAGGAGGGCTCCCTACTTGCCAATATGCTAGACATATTGCTGGCGATATTGTCGGGGGCCATGTCGGTTTGATGACGTTTGTTTTCCGGAGTTCCATTTGATTCCTGCGGTGCATGGAGATTACCGAACATTCCCGGAGATGTCAATTAACATTACTAACTGAAGGGGATCTCGACACCTTATTATGGACAGATAACTCTTGCTGGGCCATGACACACACTCTCGTTGACCTTCGTATTTATGGCCAGGTTCCGAAATGGAACATACACGCATCTTAACCCTTTGAAAGGGGAAATTCGAGCACTTTGGCCTTTGGAATGTGCATATGACCTTTTTGACGTCACTTTCGGTTCCGGTCACGGGACCGGGAGTGACCTTTGACCCCTCGAATCATTTTTATCTGATATTATGCGCATGTGCAAGGCTCAAAGGTCATTTCCGGTCACGTGACCGTTATTCAATGTACAACGAAGTCGATCGTTGCACAGTAAATGTGCGTGGTGAAGATCCAATCAACAAAGTGTCGAGCGGGTTTCCAATAAGAATACAAAAAAAACATTATTATTCTTCGCTTTGGCGGTCACATTAAAGTTATGAAACTGATTACTCTCGCGTTCCTCAAGTTTTGAGATAACATTGTCTGAGATATCGAGATACTGAAGTCTGCGCACTTTAAGACAAGCGAGAGTTCGAACTTGTGTCCTTGTAGCAGAGCTTTTCATAAGTTTGGCAACGAAGTAAAGATGTCCAAATAGTTGTTGAGAAAATCATTTTGGGACAGGTCCATTTCACGCAAATTATCCAGCCATTGAGATACGTCACCCTTCTGGTAATACTCAGCTTCCAAGAAATTTCTGAGCAATCAGCACCTGATGAGATGCCAAGAGATCATCGAGACCACTGACGACGTAGCCGCACCATGAAGTTGTAATAGTCATCTAAACCAATAAGATTTGTCTCACTAATGAATGAGAAGAGGTTTCTCTGAAGCCATTCCCATGATATCTATGTTACCACACTGCTAATGTTGAGCCATTCCAAATTTAGTCCATGGGCCACCGTAGACCCCCATCCCCCCCCCGGGGATTTTTCAAGGTTATGTTTTTCTGATAGCCTGGCTTATGTTCTAACATAATCTGGTTGTTTGCCGAAAAATCGTTGGTGGGTGTGGCCTCGGCATGCATTACTGTAACACCACCCTCATTCCAGACCCATCTGAATATACAATGCATTCATTGTCTATTTATCCGACAATTTTACGTCTGTCAATAAGAAAATATTGTACGATGTTGTCAAACTACTGTCTCTGGTATTCCTTGAAGATTTGCGATGCTGTTGTGCGCTTCGGAGTGGGTACATGAGTGGATATCAGATTGTATATACCAAAGATGAGGGGGGGGGGGCGGGGGGGTAAGAGGATTCTACTGTTTTTTTAAAAGATCTTTCACATGGCTGACAGGAAGAAAACAGACGAATTGTTTGAAGAGATGTTCATATGCACATCAGAGCAGTTGTTTCGGATAATTTCGGGAATATATCTTACGTATATCCCCGGCATATCTCTCATCAGGGGCCAAGCCTAATCATGAATATAAAAAAAATTATTCACCATATATACTCTCATATTCTTGCAGATATAGTGATGCCGATATTACCCACGGGGTGAAATCTTATATTATTTTAGATTTACACTCTTCTTCTTCGTTACTCTTGTCCATGCTGCACACGTTGTGTAATTGTTTATTAATTTCCATTCACACATGTGTTGTTTTTCTCTTTCTTGCTGACGGTTTTGTCAAGTGCCATTGTACATGTATTTTAGCAATATACTTAATGGAGTGGCACGATCCCGGCATGGTCGTCAGGCGAATCGGATTATGCGTCGAAAACATCTACCTCCACAATCGGGCCTGATAGCATATTAGCATATTCTTACTATTTCTCAATTCAGGTGTCGGAACATGGATCTCACTTAAAGAGAGATTTAATACGGTGCATGTTCATTTCAGGATGTCAGCCGCTGTCTGCATTCCGTCTCTCAATGATAATAGTCTGTGGGAACATCTAACACTGTCGCAAGCCGTCGGAATATTTAGGCGAATCGGATTATGCGTCGAAAACGACTACCTTCACAATCGGGCCTAATAGCATATTCTTACTGTTTTTCAATTCAGGTGTCGGATCATGGATTTCACTTAGGGAGCTTCTTGAAATTAGGAACTGAGTTCCCTGGTAGGGATGGCATATGCCGATTATTCAAATGGGAACATCTAACACTGTCGCAAGCCGTCAGTTGATTCTGATGGCTTGCGACAGTGTTAGATGTTCCCACAGACTATTACCATTGAGAGATGGAATGCAGACAGCGGTTGACATCCTGAAATGAACATGCACCGTATTAAATCTCTCTTTAAGTGAGACCCATGTTCCGTCACCTGAATTGAGAAATAGTAAGAATATGCTATCAGACCCGATTGTGGAGGTAGATGTTTTCGACGCATAATCCGATTCGCCTGACGACCATGCCGGGATCGTGCCAGTCCATCAATTATATTGTTAAAATACACTGGCACGTGACAAGAACCGTCAGCAAGAAAGAAGAGAAGAAAAAGACATGTGTTAATCGAAATTAATAAACGATTACACAATGTGTGCAGCACGGACGAGTAACGAACGAATAATATGAGATTTCACCCCGTGGGTAATACCGGCATCACTATATCTACATGAATATGAGAGTTTATCATATCTCAGAGAAGCATGTAGACTTTTGATTGGCTGACAGACCTCATGTGTGATGCTGTATTGTCAACTTGCTGGTCGAATATATATCGTATACCCCCGTCGCCAAGGGCAACGAACAGGTGTTCACTAGATTCCATCGTCTGCTAAACAAAATGGCTGAATCAGGCAAACGTTTCGCGTCTCACACGGACGATGAAGTTGTTGAAAAGCGGGCTAATATTATTCCCAGCAACACAAAAAAATCGAATAAAGCGTCCGCCCACATCGTGTGACATTCCCACAGCTATCCTGGTCGCCGCAAATCCCTCAGCGCCAATGTTCAATAACTGCACAATAAATGCAATCAACATCATCGTGCGAAAATGAAGCAAATACCTATACTTCTGCCAAATTGTGCAGGACAGTTTTATTTTTCCGATTTTTCTCTCGAACTGTAAATTTAAGTCAGTTCATGTTGGTCCTTCTCCTGTGTGATGTTATGGAAACATGACACAAGTGACACTGTCGAGTGACACGGTGTTGAATTATAGACAGAATGGAAATGTAACAGTTCACACGTGTATTTGAAACTTACATATCCACGCAACAGATGTGAATCCGGAACGGGTCTTTCGATGTTTTTATTAACAAAAGGTATATAATCTAGATATTATACTCGTCGATGGCTATTAAATATTAAATATGAAATTGAGATTAAGCTTAATGTTCCAGTATTTTATACGTTTCTGATTTTCAGAATAGAACATAAGAGATGAAGCTGAATTTGAAGTTAGATTGTTCATTCTTTATCACCGAAGCCCACCGGTATTTCACACGGAAACCGGGTTCATTGTTGATGGATTACAGTATATGTTATCGTTATCTTTGCTCCTCCCTTAGTACGTTTTAAAGATGAGGATTGTAAAAATGATACATTTGTCTTTGTGTTCATTTTTCCGGTGCATGCTGTGGATCGTTCTGAAACCAGTGCAAGTCCGATCGAAGTCCGTTCCATTATGTCGGCCTTGAAGTCCAAAGTGATTCTTAATGCTCTGAGATATGATAAATTCGTTATACATCGCCCTTCCGGGGTAATACGGGATTCGATTTGGTTTCTCTCGCCATAAATAGTTATCTATATTCATGATTAGGCTTGGCCCCTGATGAGAGATATGCCTGGGATATACATAAGATATATTTCCGAAATTATCCGAAACAACTGCTCTGAGGTACATGTTAGTACATATAGTGATGTTATAATAACTTCTATACTCAGGCAGGTGTAGGGTCAGAACACCCAGAGAAAGTGGGTGTGTATATGAACATCTCTTCACACATTGATGATACAGAGTAATATTCAGTAGAAAGACTGACTTCGAAGCAGTTAAAGTCGGTATCGGACATTTGTTTGCTTTCACGAGAAATACTGGTGCTCGTATATAAGTTTTATTGCATTCTGTGAGTTAATTGTGCAGTGTAGCGCATTTTAATGTATAGTTGAATCATCCTGGCCCTAGAAGCCATGTGATTGTGTTGATAAGCTCCTATGAAAGGGTTTGCCGACAGATTGTGATCCACGAGTACCCTTGTGCCACAATCAGTCATCTAACGTGTTACGTGGTTTGGACATATTTATTCACTGTTTAACCCCAGATTACATGCAATTGCCAAATGTGAGATAATTTATTCGAACTAGTTAATGATTATTGGAGATAATCTGGACAGTTTTATCAATAAATTGAAATAGTTTTAACATATGTACAAAATAAGCAAAAAAATCACTCGAAACCATTATTTGATGACATGACGTCACTGTGACGTCATTATTCTTCAGGGCAGAAAACTTTCAATTTCCTTTGCTGATAAAGTACTCTTTCGGCATACTGTATGGTAAAATTCAACGTGCTACACCCGAATGTGAAAAAAAATATAAGGCTGCATTGCACCCTAACCCCCATTTTGGGAATCAGCAAAAAGGCTCAAGCTGTGTATACTTCGCACAGCCTGTACCTTTATTCCACAAACATTTTACTGGCAAACGGGCAGATTTCACAAATATACATACCAGGCTATCTTAAAATAATAGTCCGCAAAAATTATAATCTGGATAGTTTTATGAATAAATTGAAATAGTTTTAACATATGTACAAAATAAGCAAAAAATCACTCAAAACCACGATTTGATGACAGGACGTCACTGTGACGTCATTATTCTTCAGGGCAGAAAACTTTCAATTTCCTTTGCTGATAAAGTACTCATTCGGCATACTGTATGGTAAAATTCAGCATGCTACACCTGAATGTGAAGAAAATATTTATAGGCTGCATTGCACCCTACCCCCCATTTTGGGAATCAGCAAAAATCTCAAGTTGTGTATACTTCGCACAGCCTGTACCTTTATTCCACCAACATTTTACTGGCAAACAGGCAGATTCCACAAATACACATACCAGGCTATCTTAAAATAATAGTATGCAAAAATTATAATCTGAACAGTTTTATCAATAAATTGAAATAGTTTTAACATATGTACAAAATAAGCAAAAAAATCACTCAAAACCACGAACTGATGACATGATGCGGTGACGTCATTATTCTTCAGGGCAGAACACTTTCAATTTTCTTTGCTGATAAAGTACTCATTCGGCATACTGTATGGTAAAATTCAGCGTGCTACACCCAAATGTGCAGAAAATATAAGGCTGCATTGCACCCTACCCCCCATTTTGGGAATCAGCAAAAAGGCTCAAAGCTGTGTATACTTCGCACAGCCTGTACCTTTATTCCACCAACATTTTACTGGCAAACAGGCAGATTCCACAAATACACATACCAGGCTATCTTAAAATAATAGTGTGCAAAAATCCCCGAGGGAGGGGAGGGTTTCGACTATGAGCCCATGGTCTAATTGGTCATGATCTGTGTTTCCATAACATCCAAATTCTTCAAGGATAACCCATCATGCTTGATTGACTCGCCCTTCAAGTCTGTATTAGGTTGGTGTGAAATCTACCGAATGTTTCCTGAAGTAGAACTCCTGCAAACAGTATGGTTTACCCTGCTCCGAAAATTCCTCGTCAATGTAGAAGGTGCGGTTCGCAGAAAAATCCGGATGCCGAAAACAAATCTTCTCGAGATATTGAGTAACATTCCCGGACAACTCGAAGTTACAAATAGGTGTACTCTCAGCTGCAATATTGTATCCATGATACCACACACCAAAATAGATCATCATAATAACCGCTGTCCTACATACACCAGTGTACGTTCATAAAGTTAGACCGCGGTTCGCAGTTCGCAGTTCGTTATTCGCGGAGAACAGTCATTGAGCGACTCATAGCCGCGCCCCTAGCAGCGCCCCCTGGCGTCAGATTTGGGATATGAATATGCAAATATATAGAGCATAACATTCTCTCACGCTATGCAAAGTTTGGAGTTCAAATTACACATAATAAAAAAATACAGATTTCCATATCTTAAGAAATAATTGCTGGTCCCCTCGAATAACGAACTGCGAACTGCGAACCGCGGTCTAACTTTATGAACGTACTTGGGTATTATCAATCATCCACTCTTGCTCTTCTACACCGTATACGAAGTCTGGATCATTATAAATAACTTACGAGCTAGGCAATCGATATATTGCTTCCGGTACATTTAATCAGTCAGTGTTTTCCTCATACGATGAGTATATTTCCCTGTTTCTGTCCTGGTCAGTCGTGATTAAGAATGTCCGTAAGTATTCCGTTTCCATGGTAAAGACAGTAGCTAAGCAATTTCCAACTGCCAAAACGCACAAAAAGCCACCCGTGGTGAGCGTATGGCGATCATGTAGTGAGCCGACTACGAAATAGTGCCTTCGATAATCGAGCGATTCAATCGCATATCATTGTGAAATGAAATTAATTTTAACCATAAGAACATAATACATTTAAATTATACAAAAGTATTTTTATGTTTAGTTGGATAATATCTAGCCCCAGGACTCACCAATACGAACGTGGGACTGGTTCGGCCGTCTGCGAACGTGATCCCGTTTTCGCGCCCGGAAATCCACTAGGCCAGATGTCACTTTCGCAGCTAGTGAGCTCTGGGGCTAGATTGAGCTAAATTTCGTCAGTGGGAATTGAAACCACGAAGACTCAGAACCGTGAGTTGCTTTTGCCATCTCAGTTATGTCGATGTCACTAAAAATGTCCGGTGGGTGTACGTCCTTAGTTGCTAGAGAAAAGAATTTTAGACATTCTTAGCCTCCACATCGACACATAGGTATTACTCCTGTGAAATATCCATATGAAGGCAAACCCTTTCATCTTTTCTCTCGCAGTTGTAGTCCATGTCACTAGATGATCACCAATGCCAATTTTGTGTGGGATTCAACCCCAAACCCTCCAAGAGCACCTCTCTAAAGAAACGATTTTCTTAGAAACCATATATTAAACCACTTGAGGGTTCTCTACAATGAATCGCAGCCAAAGCACTGGTCGGTTCTTTTAAGAACCCTCTTCTGATGGTTCATTGAAGATACCTTTCTGAGAGGTAAACAGGTTAGGGAGATCACGCTCTCTAAAATGGAGGTAAAAAGGTCGTTTTCGCTCAATAACTTTTGACTCCTTCTTTATCAATGCTTCAAAACTTTTTGAAGAACCAGTCAATGTTGTTTAAACAGTGAGACAGATGTCTGGCCTATTATTATGCAAATTAGATACATGTCAATTTATTTTTTACCACCAATTGATGCGGTTATATATGTCTGTGTGCGCCTCAAGAGAATTTTGCTGAATTCGTTATGTGAATTGCTTTATTGAGCAAAAACGGCCCTTTTTACCTCCATTTTAGAGAGCGGGAGTGCCCTAACCTGGTAAAGGGTAATGGGAAAGACTTTCCCTAACACAAAGTTTCTTATTAGCCCTTTTATGGTTAGGACATATTTATTCTGACGACAAACGCAAGACATCGTCAGTACTATCGTCATCACAAGAAATAGAAGCTAAGTCCGAATAAATAAACGATCAACAACGGAAAACTTCAGCAAAAATTAACCCTGACCGAGCAAACATATATTCGGTTTTCGATTATAGACCCATACTTGGATGACGGCTGGCTACTAGATATCGAACCTGACGCTAGTATACGAGCCAGGTGAATACAGTCCGCCTTTCCCACTTTAATGCATGGTCAAATGATTCCAGTTGCTGGCCCGACGGGTACACTGACGCGTGACTCCCCGCTAAAATGTGTGGACTGTACTAGCCCTCTCTTTCATATGGCTTCAGTATGGAGCAAATTTCTGATCAGTAATAACTGGACTATTTTTGAATTAAAGTTGTCACATTTATCCTCCATAAAGGTCGACGTTTCTTGGAATAGTGAGATAATTTGATGCATATTTATCATATTTACTCCAGTTGTCATGGTTACAAAATATGTCCTATAATGTGCCAAACACAAACGTACACCGGGAGTCAATTCATCTGTCGGGTCGCAGGCGCGAACCACAGGCCCGCAAAGCAAGAGTTTTTTTTGGGGGGGGGGAGGGGGCGGTGGTATTAGGGTGAAGTGTCGAAATATGGGGTCTCTATATATAACCCCATGCTTTATATAAATCCTCAAACGGACTTTGGGTGAATCGAGAAATAAACGGTTTACCGCCAAACAAAATACATCAGCATATTCTACAAGTATCACTTTATATATCCCGTCGTCAAACTAATAAATTTGTGCAATTTTTTACCTTTGCCGGGCGATTCAAAATCCAACGTAACTGTCCATCCATCTAGGAAGAGTTAGATTATGGCGGGCTTCGTTCTCAATTCTGATTGGTCAGTCGCGACACGCCACCGGCAAGAGAGGTCACGCACTGATCAGCTGTCGCGACTGACCAATCAGAATTGAGAACGAATTCACCCAAAGTCCGTTTCACACCTTGATATGGATTTATATAAAGCATGGGGTCATATATAGAGACACAATATTTCGACACTTCACCCTAATACCACCGCCCACACCCCCCAAAACTCTTGTTTCGCGGGCTTGTGGTGCGAACTCATCATCCCTAGTCTTGGCTCGTCCATCAAATCTGTGCCATGACGGATATCTTATACACCATAACGATTACGTGCCGGTTGATTCGGAAACATTCCGGAGCGCATTGTGACCTCATGACCTCTAAAAATATGCCCATATTTGAACGGATTAGGCGTCAGGTATTATCATGTGTTGTTTATTTCATTCCCTTTGTTTTGAATTCACATTTTCATATCTGTCGTTATTTTCATTTGAGAGGCGACCCCATTGAGCTTTCCTTCCGGAACCTCAAAGAGTTTTTACTCAAGTTTGTTTTCCGTATGAATCCGCCCTTCGTCGAAATATACCGATATCCCACGAAAGTTTGCGCATCGCCTCAAAATGCCGTCCGATCATAGGCTGTTATTTTAAACTGGCAGTTTCGATAATAATTGTACAACCGTAATCTGCCGGCAGGGGATTACAGCTGTGTAGTTTGCCATGTTTCATATGTCAGCAACCAGGACATTACCTTCAATTTACTATCTCTAAGCAAACATTTTCCTTTGATATCATAATTCAAAATAGGTGATCGAAACTACTTAGCTAAGACAGATTGAGAGGTCAAAATGTAACACGAGAATACATAAACACATAATAGAGTCTTCCTGTTTTCACAGACTCTCGTGTAGGTTAACCTTTGTTTGGACATTGAGACACCAGGACCATGTTTTGGAACGCTTATAATGTTACAGCAAACACAGAAGTAGTCAGCTACTATGTAATAAACATTGGAATAAGTGGGTATTTGGAATTAATTACATTTACTAGTAGACACCAAAATATCCACTATGTCCCAGTAGCGACACCAGAGTATGACACAGGGTCAAAGGATACGCAAAAAATATAGATAAAATGTAGACAAAAAATGAAGACGAATCAGTTATACGTCATTAACCAGAAAGAACAAGTACCTCGATAAGTAGACGCCCTGAATGCCATCATTGATCCAATTAGGACAGAAGCATCAACTTTTCAAAGATCACTTGGTAGAAAGAAGAGGTAAGTCTAGCGTTTTAACAATCTAGGTAAACCAAGATGGTAAATCAGGGGAATACCATCTAGACGTAACGCTATGAAAACTTCGTGCGAAACGTTCGCTGATACTCTACGAGATCCCATAATTAGCCAATCACGACGATGTCTGCATTTTCTCTTTGACAATGATTGACATCTTCGCACGACACAATCTTTGGATATTTTCTACCCTCTAACAAAGCCAGACTTTTCGGCGGGAGTAATCTCTTTGATCTTTACGGTTTACCACGCACACTGTCTGAAGAATGATGCCATATTTGGATACTGGTTCCCGATAATGTTTATATATTAGTCCACGTGCTACCGTGCTATGGGTGTGATTTTGAAATTGTTTCACCAAGCTAGTCAGCTGATTGGCTAACAAATGTAGTTTCATATTTTTAATACTCCGTGCTATTATATCTGAGTTCACTGAGATTGGCGTTTTACGTGTTTCTTACTTAACTTCTACCCAAGTGAGCCATGCATATTCCACAGGATCTAGCACAGATCAAGACATAGCGTTTGGTAGAGTCTACGTCAATTGGTCCTATCACATGTATACCGCTGTACTTGTTTGAAAAGAAAAGTGAAATTACATCATGAAGTGAAGAGAATTACCCACGCGATCATCTTCCACACAGCGCATGCTCCATTTTGCAGGCTCATTTACTATCCCTACCTTCAATAGCGGAAGTTGACCTTTACTACGTTGCTCTGACGTATTGGGGAAAACCAACGAACGCACGGTTCAGTTTGAATCCGGTCGAACATCTCATTCATTGTTGCATTCGCAACTTCTCGGGGATCTCCGGTTTGAGATGTCCCTCGAAGGCCATTGACGCCATATTGGACTAGAGCGTGGTCACGTGTATTTCGGTCTGTCAGGGAACTGTCAGTGACGTCACGGGAATTATATCTTGCCAATACGTGGCGTGTGTACCATTTAAACTGATGGTTTTCTATTGAAACGTGCTTCGAATGAAAAGAATAAACAGTTTTTAGAATATCTGACGTAAATCAGAGACTCGCAGGGAAATATTTGCTGGTCGGGGATTAAGGCTTCCGCGAGAGTGATTGGGCTTCGGAGCCATGCGTATTAAACCGTTCCGGCGCGTCACATCTGGAGATTCATAGGAAATTCATGTTGTCGTCCCCCGAGCGTAGAATCGGTCCCCTTCGTAGATTTCCGCTCGGGAGTTCCGAATGTCATTGTTGTACATGAGCGAACTACTTTTCATATGCTCTGTCCAGATAAACAGGGAAAATAATCTCCAGATAATTCTTTTTAACGCTAGGTCAATAGAGGTATTATGCAGACTTGAAAAGTAATCGAAATGTTCGGCAAACATCTATTTTACGATATATGATGTCACTTTCGGTGATGTGCGCGAAGGCCCCGAATCCGGTCCAAAAATCTGAGGGTTCGCACATGTTTTGAGTCGCTCCGTACAAGTTTCCGTATTCAGTTGGATTTACGTTATGTATCGTCTGGATTCTTCTACTGTGTATCTGTGAATGTGTCGTCCGACTGTCTGTGAAATTCTGTTGTGAAATTCCGTGGATTTACTGAGTTATTGGCGTCGAAAGTTTGATCTGTTTTGTGACATTTTGTATTTGCCTGGAGCCATAGCGTGTTCGTGTACCTGTGCAGTGTTCATTTCACCTCGTTAACATTCATGGCTGTGGATTGTACCAGTTTTGATTTACCTGTGTGTGTGACAGCTACACTCTTAGCCTGTGTTAACTTTCGTGTCGTCTTATACGTTGGTCGGGAATTGCATCGCTGTGCACTGTTAGTTTAAAGCGTGTACGATGGGTGTTGATCTGGACATATTTGCCCGTACAGTGAAACTGTCGATCGGTGGTCCTCATAGGCCAGCCTCTTATTTCCGTGTAACGTTTTGTTGAATGTTTGGTGGAGTCGGGGTTTCGTGTGGAGGACATTGCGGCACTTGGACAGACAAGTAATGCGCGGGGGTGGTTCGCCACTTTCGCCACCAAGGATGTAGTGTCGCGTGTTCTCCGTTTACGTTATGTAACCTGTTGTGACTGTAAAGTAAACCTGTCTTCGTATTCTTCTCGTCGTGTGTTTATCCGTGTTCACTGGTTAATTTCGTTCGTTGAAGATGAAGATGTGGTGCAGTATTTCGAGAAGTTTGGTGAAGTGGACAGTGTAGAGAGAGAAAGTATCCAACCTCATGGTTTTGATTCCGACGTTCGTAAAGTTGGTATCGTCATTGACGATGACAGTTTTGAGAACTTGCCGTACGAGGGAACTATCAGTGTATTTTTCAATGGAAAATTTCGTGATTGTCCGTTTCTGTGTGTTGTTCCTGGTCGTCCTGTCCGTTGTTTTAAATGTTTGGTCCCGGGACATACGCAGCGTTCTTGTGAGGCTACGTTCTGTCATCGCTGCCGTACCACCCATATTCCATCTGGTGAGTGTGTCGCGAGAACTTACGCGCGGGTAACGGCACCAGCAGACCGGAGTGAGGTGGCCCAGCCTCAGGAGCGTGGTGATGTGCCCAGTGATGTGGACTGTGATGTGGATCTTTTTGGAGAAGTGTCGGAGTCGGCTGAGTCTGGGGAGAAGTCTGAGGAGGGTGAGGGGGAGGCCGGTGCAAGTCAGTCTCCTGTGGCATCACAATCCTCAGATTATCCCGAGGCTATGGACTTACCTCTGTCTGGAAGTGAAGACTTTCCTGTGGAGACTGTTAAACAGAATTTACCTGTGAAAGAGAAATCTGTGATGAGTGAAACTGTTAAAGTGAAGTCTGGGGAGGTGCAAGGGGAGTCTGGGGTGGGGGCGGATGCGAGTCCGGCCACTGTGGTGCAGATTTCTGCTCCTCAAGCCCCGGGCCCTCCGGAGCCTCCCGAGGCGATGGACAGTTCGGTTTGCCTTAAACGTTCCTGGGCTGAACAAGTCGAAGAAGAGGATTCTGTAAATAAGTGCATTAAAATAAGTGATGAGGAATTACTGGATTGTGAAGTTGCGAAACGGTTGCGTCCCCATGATTTGGATATACCTTTCAGTCCGCATGGTTCGAAATGTGCTAACACTCTAGTTTGGACGTATGCGCCTGATGCCCACGAGTGGTGTCGTACTGTACATGTTTGTCATTGTGGTTTATACGGACTTCAGTATACTTTGAGAAATAAGCCACGCAAGTGTATTTTCGACTATGATAGTAGTAGTATAACCGTAAATTCTTTCCGATTTAAGGGCAGATAACTCTGTTTGAACAATTTTTCCGAAGATAGCCGCCAGAGGGCGCCACCAGACTTGTGACCAAAAAATACCTCCGAATACAGGAGAGTTCCAATTTTTGCAGGTCAAAAATAGTTCTTTGACCTTTGTATTCATCCGCGGTGATGCGGTCTGGTGGTGATGCGGTCGCAGGAAAAAGCGTCCGCGGAGAAAAAGTAGTCCCCAGACTGGAAATACGCTGCATGGTCCGATTGGGTCGGGTGAGGTATCAAAGTGAAGCATTCGTGAAGGGGCATCTGATGGGCTGGGTGTGGGATTGAAATATCGGCATTCTGCGCATGCGCGGTGGCCAAAGGGTATGAAAATAGACGTTTTGGAGCTAAGGGAGCCACTAATGGTCCAATGGGGTCATATGAGGTATCAATGTGAAGCATTCGTGAAGGGGCATCTGACTGGACTAGCGGCTCGGGCGTTGTCACCATTCTGCGCATGTGCAGACAGGGAATTGTGTGAAAAGGGTATGGAAATAGACGTTTTGGGATCTAGGGGAGCCCCTAATGGGCCGATGGAGTCGTATGAGGTATCAATGTGAAGCCTATGTGAGGGGGAATCTGACTGGACTAGTGGCTCGAGCGTTGTCACCATTCTACGCATGCGCAGACAGGGAATTGTGGGAAAAGGGTATGGAAATAGACGTTTTGGGATCTAGGGGAGCCCCTAATGGGCCGATGGAGTTGTATGAGGTATCACTGTGAAGCCTATGTGAGGGGACATCCGCCTGGACTAGTGTCTCGGCCGTTGGGTGCATGTAAATTTAGGATTTTTTCCCGAAACTATAAAAAGCGGAATACGGACTTTACCCCTAAAATAGGGGAAAACACCTATCAACTCTAGTCAAAAGGGCTAATATCGGTCCCCGGGCTTATTGGCACCTGCCTATCAAGTCAATGGGGTGGGTGCATGTAAAAATTTTCCTGAAAAAATACGGAAGACGGACTTTATCGAAAAATTTGTTTTCTTAGTCTCGTCAAGACAAACATGATAGGAAATGTCCCGGCACGAAACGGTGAAATCTTTGGAAAAAGTTCAGGGAGACCCATATAGTCCCATACTAGGGGTATAGGACCAATGTTTGTCCCACTGGGAAACCTACTTCTAGACATTTGCGGTATGGTTGTTTGGATTTGTTTTCTTAGTCTCGTCAAGACAAACATGATAGGAAGTGTCCCGGCACGAAACGGTGAAATTTTTGAAAAAAGTTCGAGGTCTGTATATAGCCCCATATACGGGTTATGGGGGTATAGGTCCAATGTTTGTCCCACTGGGAAACCTACTTCTATACATTTGCGGTATGGTTGTTTGGATTTGTTTTCTTAGTCTCGTCAAGACAAACATGATAGGAAGTGTCCCGGCACGAAACGGTGAAATTTTTGAAAAAAGTTCGAGGTCTGTCTATAGCCCCATATAGACCCATATACTGGGGTATAAGCCCAATGTATGTATAAATCCATACTGGGTGGACGTGTTGGAGTCTAGGTGAGTCCCTGGTGGTCCAATGGTGTCGTATGAGGTCTTATTTTGAAGCTCTCATGCAGGAGCACTTGACTACACTAATGGTTCGTACGTTGTCAATATTCTGCGCATGCGCAGCCTGGCCGCAGTATAGAAAGCAGGCGTTTTTGGGGGTGTGTGTGGGTGTGTTTGGGTTAGAGATGGACTATTCACGGTTCGAATGGGTCGTGTGAGGTATCAATGTGAAGCATATGTAATGGAGCATCTGATGGCGTGGATGTGGGGTAGAAATATGGTCATTCTACGCATGTGCAGTCTGGCCGTAGTATAGAAAGCAGGCATTTTGGGGGGGTATGTGGGTGTGTGTTTGGGGTAGAGATGGGCTATTCACGGTTCGAATGGGTCGTGGAAGGTATCAAAGTGAAGCTTGTGTGGGTTAGAGTCAGAATGGCGTGGTTTTAAATGCAAGTCGCGTCAATCTGCGCATGCGCAGTTGGTTGTAGTAAGTAAAGTGGACATTTTGGGGCAGTGAAGGAAGGTATTTGGTGTAGAGAGGGACCATCCTTGGTCCGAATGCGTCGTGTGAGGTGTCATTTTGTAGCTCTTGGGGTGTAGACCCCGACTTGACGTCATCAGTACGAGTAGTAGCCAAAGTGGACATTTTGGGGCAGTGAAAGGAAGGTATTTGGTGTAGAGAGGGACCATCCTTGGTCCGAATGCGTCGTATGAGGTGTCATATTGTACCAACGCCCGCCAACGCCAAGCTTAACGCTTCAACGCCCTGGTGAAATAGCTCAGAAGTTCTGATTTTCTAGATATTCCATGGAATTGTCACTAATTCTTCGAAATGCAGTGACGCCCGTCAACGCTCGTAGTTACGCCTTAACGCTCTTACATAACGCCTTGACGCCATGATATAGACCGGAGAGAGAACAACAACAACAACAACAAGGATGACACATGAGAGAACAACAACAACAAGAAGTGTTTTCATATAGTTTATTTTCCCCAATGTTACATCATACCCACGCTGGGGGAGCCGCGTTGGGTATGTTTACAACTCAAGAAAACTCTTGTCCAATCAGAGGCCGCCATTTGCATCTGTTATATTCCTTCTTGTCCGCTAGATGTATTTTCGGTTGCTCTTGTCTGTCGCCATTTCAGAAAGTTCCATCTTCGGCCATGTTCGCTCTGAACCGTTTATTCTAATCATCGTCGGGCAGGCCTGGATATTCTTCGGGTAGCATGTCCTGAAACAGTTGTTTGCGCATTCTGATCGCATTTTCCAGGGCCTCGGTGGGTGGTAGTCCCATAGCCTCTTCCAAGTGACGCTTGGTCTTCATGATGGACCTGTGCGTGGGGTCGCCTTTCATTTCAAGCGGTAGTAAGGTATACTGTTCATAGATCGCCATGGCTATTTTGCTGATGCGGGGGCGCATTTGGGTGTACGTCTGTTGTAAATTATCCTCTCCGGCGTCCTCGATCGCTGCAGCGTAATTATTGATAGCTACTGTCACAATACGATCCCAGAAGGTAGGTTCTGCCTCGCTTTCCACGGACGTATGCTGACTATTTGAGGTCAAGCTCTCCGTATCACTAGATAGACTCTCAGCAATCTCTGTTTCGGTATCAGTCGATACACTCTCAGCAGTCTCTGTATCAGCATCCGCCTCAACGGACTCCTCGGAGTCTTCAATCCCATGTATATTTTTCTGGTGTCGCATCATATCGTAATGTCTGGTGAACGTGCGTTCGCACTCAGAGCAAGTATAAGCCATGTTGACGGTTGAACGTCGACTGTGCGTGTTTTTGGAAATACGCTCGCTTTTATAGACAGTAACGCCCATCAACGCTTAGTTTAACGCTTCAACGCCCTGGTGAATTAGCTCAGAAGCTCTGATTTCCATGGAATTGACACCAATTCATCGAAATGCAGCGACGCCCGTCAACGCCCGTCGTTACGCCTTAACGCCCGTCTCCACGCCTTAACACACTTTCTTAACGCTTTAACGTCGTTTAATGATGCGTTCGAACAAATGTTTCTTTTGTGCTATTGCTCTGACATACGCCGCTTTCCAGTTCATGCCCGAGGTTTTCAACATCGACGCTGTTCTTTCAATTTCCATATGGACTGGGTCCTTATCCAACAATTTCATATGGGTCAGTAAGTCGGCATACCGCTGACGTAAAGCCCGTCGTAGTCTGGGTGCCAATCTGTTATGGGCTAAAATTGCGGCTTCCTCTTTCGAATACCCTTTGCGTTGAAACTTGTTTTCTGTGACCTCCAACATCTCGCCCATCTCGGCGTCCATACTTTCTTTGAACAAATCCTTCCATAGCCTCGAGTTCACATTATGTTTTTCAACCTCGGGTTGGTCCTTCACGGTTGGGTGATATTCCGGGACTGGTGGTATGAAGGAGGCCCGCTGTACGGGGGTGGGTTGCTGCTTCACCAATGTGGACTCGGTGGATGGTGTAGGGGCTGTGGTGATCCCTCGCCGGGTAGCAGGTGGGTCGTCAGCCGGCGATCTTCGGGGGTATGGGCTTTTAAATCTACGAACAGGTAGCCGTACGGACGACTTGTCGCTTCTTGAAACGCCTGCATCAAATGGTCGATGTTCTGAGGATAAATTCGACTACCAAACACACGAATTTGTGCTCTGTCGATGGGGTTGGAGAACAACACAAAGTATTGGCAGTTCAAGGCAATATCTCTGGACGCCTTCCCTTGAGAAAAGAGATTCTGAGTCAAATAGATGACGGACAGATTGCGATGATGGGACCCTTTGGTGAATAGGTCGGCGATTTTCGAATTGTCCTTGGCCGCACTCATCAGATCATCGAGCACTACCACGTTGGTCTGCTCGGGGTCAAAGTAATACGGTTCGTCTATGTCGTGAGGAATCCCTGGGACGAAACTCATATTCTGTAATTGCGTAGTTTCGTAGGCGGGCTGCCATTGGTTATAACACCAAACAACACGTGTCGGAGCTGGGGTTGCCACACCTTCCTCTAAGAACTTCATTACCCAGGACGTCTTTCCACATGCCGTAGGGCGGCTCACCGTCATCATATAGGGATGTCCTACGCCACTTGGTGGACCTATAGCGGGACTTGGTGGTGTCTCTTGTCTATGCGTTAGACGCATATGTCTGAGCATATTGTCGCGACGAGAGAGTGTCTTTTGACAGAACGGACATGTACTCGACATGGTACCCGGTCAAAGGATGGATACAGACTGAGGCTAATGGTGTACAAACGACCTTATATGACCACTCACTCACTCACTCACTCACCGGCGTTAGTGCGTCCATGCGTTAAGACGGGCGTTGGGGACGCCTCACGGGCGTTTTGCACGCCTCACTCACTCACTCACTCACTCACTCACACGCGCGAGGGCGTCAACGCCCGGTGGTGGTGGTGGGAGCTCCCGTGTGGCAGAGCTCTTGGAGCTCAAAGCGTGTGGAGCTCAGAGCTCGGAAGTGACATTTGCATGTGACCTCTGTGAGGTCACTTCCGCTTCCGTTCACGTGACCGGAACTAACCTTTGACCCCCGCGCGCAATTTTTATCCGGTATTGTTGGCGCGCGCAGGGGTCAAAGGTCAGTTCCGGTCACGTGAACGGAAGCGGAAGTGACCTCACAGAGGTCACATGCAAATGTCACTTCCGTCATCTATTTGACCCAGAATCTCTTTCCTCAAGGGAAGGCGTCCAGAGATATTGCCTTGAACTGCCAATACTTTGTGTTGTTCTCCAACCCCATCGACAGAGCACAAATTCGTGTGTTTGGTAGTCGAATTTATCCTGAGAACATCGCCCATTTCATGCAGGCGTTTCAAGAAGCGACAAGTCGTCCGTACGGCTACCTGTTCGTAGATTTAAAAGCCCATACCCCCGAAGATCGCCGGCTGACGGCCCACCTGCTACCCGGCGAGGGATCACCACAGCCCCTACACCATCCACCGAGTCCACATTCGGAATATCACCCAAACGTGAAGGACCAACCCGAGGTTGAAAAACATAATGTGAATTCGAGGCTATGGAAGGATTTGTTCAAAGAAAGTATGGACGCCGAGATGGGCGAGATGTTGGAGGTCACAGAAAACAAGTTTCAACGCAAAGGGTATTCGAAAGAGGAAGCCGCAATTTTAGCCCATAACAGATTGGCACCCAGACTACGACGGGCTTTACGTCAGCGGTATGCCAACTTACTGAACCATATGAAATTGTTGGGTAAGGACCCAGTCCATATGGAAATTGAAAGAACAGCGTCGATGTTGAAAACCTCGGGCATGAACTGGAAAGCGGCGTATGTCAGAGCAATAGCACAAAAGAAACATTTGTTCGAACGCATCATTAAACGACGTTAAAGCGTTAAGAAAGTGTGTTAAGGCGTTGAGACGGGCGTTAAGGCGTTGAGACGGGCGTTAAGGCGTAACGACGGGCGTTCACAGGCGTCGCTGCATTTCGATGAATTGGTGTCAATTCCATGGAAATCAGTGCTTCTGAGCTAATTCACCAGGGTGCTGAAGCGTTAAGCTAGGCGTTGACGGGCGTTAATGTCTATAAAAGCGAGCGTATTTCCAAAAACACGCACAGTCGACGTTCAACCGTCAACATGACTTATACTTGCTCTGAGTGCGAACGCACGTTCACCAGACATTACGATATGATGCGACACCAGAAAAATATATATGGGATTGAAGACTCCGAGGAGTCCGTTGAGGGGGATGCTGATACAGAGACTGCTGAGAGTGTATCGACTGATACCGAAACAGAGATTGCTGAGAGTCTATCTAGTGATACGGAGAGCTTGACCTCAGATAGTCAGCATACGTCCGTGGAAGTGAGGCAGAACCTACCTTCTGGGATCGTATTGTGACAGCAGCTATCAATATTACGCTGCAGCGATCGAGGATGCCGGAGAGGATAATTTACAACAGACGTACACCCAAATGCGCCCCCGCATCAGGAAAACAGCCATGGCGATCTATGAACAGTATACCTTACTACCGCTTGAAATGAAAGGCGACCCCACGCACAGGTCCATCATGAAGACCAAGCGTCACTTGGAAGAGGCTATGGGACTACCACCCACCGAGGCCCTGGAAAATGCGATCAGAATGCGCAAACACCTGTTTCAGGACATGCTACCCGAAGAATATCCAGGCCTGCCCGACGATGATTAGAATAAACGGTTCAGAGCGAACATGGCCGAAGATGGAACTTTCTGAAATGGCGACAGACAAGAGCAACCGAAAATACATCTAACGGACAAGAAGGAATATAACAGATGCAAATGGCGGCCTCTGATTGGACAAGAGTTTTCTTGAGTTGTAAATATACCCAACGCGGCTCCCCCAGCGTGGGTATGATGTAACAATGGGGAAAATAAACTATATGAAAAAACTTCTTGTTGTTGTTGTTCTCTCATGTGTCATCCTTGTTGTTGTTGTTGTTGTTCTCTCTCCGGTCTATATCATGGCGTCAAGGCGTTATGTAAGAGCGTTAAGGCGTAACTACGAGCGTTGACGGGCGTCACTGCATTTCGAAGAATTAGCGACAATTCCATGGAGCTATTTCATCAGGGCGTTGAAGCGTTAAGCTT